>JAOUQZ010000025.1:11819482-11830319 GCA_028564935.1 Neosilurus hyrtlii
ATTATTATTATTATTACTATTGTTATTATTATTATTGTTGTTGCTATTATTATTATTATTATTATTATTATTATTATTATTATAATTATTATTGTTGCTATTAATATCATCATCATTATTATTATTAGTATTATTATTATTATTATTATTACTATTATTATTAATATTATTGCTGCTATTATTATTATTATTATTATTATTATTATTATTATTGTTGTTGTTGTTGTTGCTATTAATATCATCATCATCATTATTATTATTATTATTATTATTATTATTATTATTACTATTATTATTACTATTATTATTAATATTATTGCTGCTATTATTATTATTATTATTATTATTATTATTATTACTATTATTATTATTATTACTGGTGGCATGGTAGTGTACTGATTAGCATGTCCGCCTTACAGCAAGAAGGTCCTGGGTTTGAATTCAGGGTTTGGTGAAACCGTTTCCGTGTGGAGTATGTATGTTATCCCAGTGTTTGCCTGGGTTTTCTCCGGGTACTCCGGTTTCCTCCCACAGTCCAAAAATATGCATATTAGGCAAGTTGTCCCTAAATGGAAGTGTGCTTGTGAATAGTCGTGTGTGTGTTGGCCCTGAGATGGACTCTCGAGTTGTTCATGGTGTACCCCGCCCTTACCCAGAGTTGGCTGAGATAGGTCCTAGCCTCTCTGCGACCCTAATTAGGATTAAGCAGCTTGGCAAATGAATAAACACATTAATTATTATTATAATAGAGATTATTTCTTTCATTTATTGACTTTATTTTACTTCTTGACTGAATTCTAGTTTAAATTTTAACTAAATTTACACCCTATTTATCAGTTCTCTATGTCTATGACTTTGCCAAGGACTGCTGGTAGGCATTCCACCTTCTTTGACATTATTATACAAAGAAAATAATTAATATTAAAATTTGAAAACATACACCCAGTGTTTTTTTTTTACCTAAGTAGAATTTTCTTTTCCTTTTTTTCTGAAAAGCTTATTTTTCTATGATCTGAGCTTAGGTGTAGAACCTCGCTGTATCTCAATCTAATTGCAAAATCACAATATCCACAGTGACAGTTCTCCAAAGCAGGCAGTCAGCCATTAATTTAGGAAAACCGATTATTCCTGAAAAGCATGAGAGGAACGTGGGTGATGGTGAGAGAATACTTGATAACAATAGGATTGCTGCAATCTGTACTGCTGATTTAATTATGCTGTATGTTTCATTCTGCACCGAGATCACAAGTTAAAAAGTCTATTAAAGTGCGAGCTCCCTTGATGCTAAACATATCTATTATCAGCATGTAGGAGGAAATTTGAGAACTTCTCTCCTGAGTACCTTTTATCCATGATACACGGGCAAGATCAACTGAAACCCACTCTCTGTTCTTGGTTTATGCTTAATCTGTAGGAATTCTAGCGAAAAGGTTCCTCAGATGGATCAACCCCAAAAAGTATACTGACTGTCATTAAAAACTTTGAGAGAGAAATTTCTGTATATTTCTGTACTTGTTTGGGGGATTGGGAGTACACCCTGTGGCTTTATTGATGGTAGTACTCGGGCACTTGAGAAAATGATGAGGTGTCATTTTGTCACGCTTCATTGCGCATGTGTAGGTCACTTTGCAGAAGTGAACCAAATGCAGTTTGAGCAAAACTCAGTGTGTATCTGCACAATTTTTTGGAGTGGTTCGGAAAGCCTATATAAAGGCTCAAAAATGTCCACTACAGTTAGTCTAGTGCACGGCATAATGCCACGTCTATCATGTGAACAACTTTTCCGGGCAGTGGGTGTGGTGGAGGTAGCGAGGCGTATGGGCTGTACACAACCCACCATCAGAAACCCGACTGACTGCCACAACATGACAGGGTCATTTGGCGACAGGCCACGTCCAGGGCGAGAGAGAGTGACGACCCATCAACAAGGTGCGTGACTATCAACCTGGAAATCGCAAATTCGAATCCAGGTTGAAGCCGCAGCCGTATGCAACCTGGAGTCCATGGGAGCTAATTGGCTGAGCTCTCAAGGGAGAGAGGGATGGCATATGCCCCTCTGTCACTCACAGTAATCACTAGCCAATCCCTGGGCGTATGTAAGCTCATTCGTGCAAAAGGTGAGGATAGCGTTTTCCCTCCAAGTGTGTTAGGCCAGCTTCAAATGTGCACGTGCAGCAGTTCGTAAAGAGGCATGTGGCAGCATCGCATATCACGGAGGGGGCATGTGCATGCTTATGCACCACCCTGGTTGGTGGCGGTTGTATGTGATAGGGAGGTAACACATGAGGTGTGCGAACTGGATAAGAGTATTTTGCTGTCCTTACTCAAAAAAACAAAAAAAAAGATAGAGAATCACTGAGATGACCTCTCCTAAATATTTGTAAACTAAATCAGGTCTAACTGATCACCTTTTCTGTTGCAAAAAAAAAAAAAGAAATAAAAGAAAATCATCTATTCCTAAAGTATTCCAGTGGTTAGAAATGTAACTAGAAACAAGCAATGAACTATGGGTGGCAAGGCACTGTCAAAGGATTTCAGAGATAAAGTTGTGGAAAGACACAAATTATGACATGAGATTATAAAATGAAAATTAAAGGCTTTATTGATCCTCAAAAACACAGTAAAGTCCATATACATGCAGGGTAAAGTGTTTGGTACTGCTAGGACCTCTTCTGGATCAGGCCATTGTATCAGAGAGGAAAATAAATAGCGATTAAGTGATATGTTGCTATGGTAAGATAAAAGTCACTTGTAATCGTGAGAAAGTTGCAACTGAGTGATATTGACATACAGTTATAAGATAATTATTGCGATATTAATTATTAAAATTATTAAATTGTAAGATATAAAATTACTATTGACTGATATTAAGCTACATTTACAACCTTTTTTCCGTATTCGCAACGTATCACGAAACTGTGAGATAAACCTGTATGCGATTTTTTAACACATGGCGGAAACATGCTTTCATACTTTTGACAAACAAGTGCAACCAGTTAGATTTAAAACCAAACAAAGACATCAGGAAAGAAATAATGCATGTTAATTCTTCCTAATGTGCAATCGTTAGACAATGTTGGCTCTATAATTCATGACAGAGGAACTGCGAAACCATTAACACACACTTTACGTTGGCAGCAAGAGGATTTAAAACCCCATCGCTTCCATCTCGCACCTTCTCACACCTGCTACATTTCCTTATTAGTCTTTTAAAACAATGAGGTGAGGGAACAACAAAAAGAAAACGAGCAAGAACAAAAAGAAAACGCCTAATCCTTCAAGAAATGGGAAGTGACGAGTGCTGAGGGACGGCTTTGTCTTTAAAAGGTGTGGCGAGTCCGGAGACGTTTACCCGAGGCTGGTTTGAAGAGCTGATCTCAGTCGGATAAGCCTTGTCTGGATCAATATGGGTGTTGTAAAGGTTAAATGATGCTCAGTAGCATGTTGTTATTGCACTGCATGATTCAGGGTGAATGATATGGACTCTATCTTCTAACCAGTGTGGAGATCTCTGTTGGCTTTTGGTCTTATCTGAAGAAGATCTCGTGTTCACTAATTTGTAGAATGACAACCATAGTCAAATACTCCAAGACATGAAAATCTGTTACTGGTTTAATAATATCCAGGAATCATTTCCAACAATTTTCTATTTGCATTTTTTTTGTTACAAGGGCGGCACGGTGGCGCAGTGCTCAGCACATCAGCCCCACATGAAGATGGTCCTGGGTTTGGTTCCCAGGCTTGGGTGTCTCTGTGTGGAGTTTGCATGTTTCGGGTTTCCTCCAGGTACTCCGGTTTTCTCCCACAGTCCAAAAATATGCACAGTAGCACCGTGCCTCCCCATCTATATTTATTTCTTTTATAATAACATTACTCCATAAATAAATCAGGCCTTAATTAGCATTAGAGTTTATTTATTAATGAGCACAGCAAGAAGGTCCTGGGTTCGAGTCCCAGGCTCGGTGAGGGCGTTTCTGTGTTGAGCGTGTTTGTTTTACCCATGCTTGCGGGGGTTTCCTCCAGGTTCCCTGGTTTCCTCCTACAGTCCAACGACATACACACCAGACTAACTGACTTTTCCAAATTGCCCCTAGGTGTGAATGTGAGTGTGAATGGTTGTGTGTGTGTGTTTTGCCCTGCGATGGACTGGAGCTACTGTTCAGGACATACCCCGCCTTTGTCCTTAGACTCGGCAAGTAAATAAATGTCAAAATTAATATTTACGAGAGGATCCATTTGCAATATTTTTAAAGTAGCTTAAAAACTTAGAGCTGACTCACATGTAAGCGTTTTCGGTTGGTTTCAGCTGAAAATACCGCCATTATGCTTGAAATGCAGTCTCTTCGATAACCTTCGAATATATTTGAATATCTAATAATAATATCTATTAATTATATTTTCGCACCAAAATTTTGCACAGGTTAAAATTTTTTCACCACGACCGTGACAGGGGCAGCTGTGGCCTAATGGTTAAAAAAGTGGGTTTGGGACCTAAAGGCCACTGGTTTGATTCCTGAACCAGCAGGAAAAATGGGTGGAGGCAGGGGAGTGAGCGCTGATTCCTTAGCAACCTCAGTGAAGATAATTATTATAACCTCAGAAAAGTGGTCAATTACCTTAAACGCATTCATTTTCGAAGCCGCTTAATCCTAATTAGGGTCGCAGGGAGGCTGGTGCCCATCTCAGCCGACTCTGGGTGAAGACAGACAGATACACGCTGGACAGCTCGCCAGGCCCGTGCAGGGAAACACACATACAACTTCTCACACTCGCACTCACACCTAGAGGCAATTTGGAACAGTCAATTAGGCTACTGTGCATGTTTTTGGACTGTGGGAGGAAACCGGAGCACCCGGAGGAAACCCACTCAAGCACAGGGAGAACATGCATCACGTAAAATTATTTGTATACATTTTTTGTATGATTTATTACAAAAGAAAGAAAGAAAGAAATTCTACTGACATACCGATGCGATTGGCTTAAAATAGGCGTTTAAGACAACTTATATAAGAAATGTACAATGCCTAAGGCCTTTGCCCACTAGTCTTTAAGTAATGTCTGTGGCAGTACTTACAAACCTCTTGTATAAGTGTCGTGTAATTTTTTTGCACTTTGCACTGCAGTAACTTTACTTAAGTGGTGTTTTGTTCCGTGTTTATATTGTTTAGAGCCACTTGGTGTAGCTTCAACTTCCTGCGTGTTGCTGACATCTGCTTCTGTTGTTGTGGTGCTTGTCTCTTCTTGCCTTGAGGATTAGCAACACCCTGAATTACATAAGTGAGCTAATGAGCAACACACTCCCACACACTTGATACACAAACCCGCACTAGGATCCCTGCGGAGGCAGTGAGAGAGAGACGGAAAGACAGAGAGAGTATTGAACACACTGGAAATACAAAATCGAGCCATTTGGAGAAACCTTAGAAGCAATCCTGCATATTAGATGATAAATAGCTGACATTGTTGGAATAGAAGATGCCATAGCTGTGTATTAATATTGGAGCTGCCTGCAAAACCTTTAAATGTGTTCTTCTGATATTATGCTGCCAAATCATATTCAGGGCTAGCTAAGCTTCGAGTTTATGAAAGCAAGTGCAATAAATCTACATATTTATTCATTTGGGGCATGAATACATTCTGTAAAGGATGCCAAACCATTGCAGGTCTACACACACACACACACACATACCCCAACAAGGAAAGCTCTAAAATATTCTCAGTGGCGGCACCGTAGTGGGACGTGAGGCAGAGCTTCATCATACTGTATATATTACATAGCTTCAAAAGTCCTCGTTAACAACCCATACAATTGAATTTTTTTTAATTAGCGGTAGCTAAAGGCTACAGTGGTGTAGTGGTTAGCACATCCACCTCACCGCAAGAAGGTCCTGGGTTCAAGTCCCATGTTCAGCAAAGATATATTTGTGTAAAGTTTGCATGTTTTTCCCATGTTTGCATGGGTTTCCTCCTGGTACTCCAGTTTCCTCCCACAGTCTAAAGATATACACATTAGGTTAATTGCCCGTAGGTGTGGATGTGAGTGTGATTGGTTGTCTGTGTTAGCCCTGCGATAGTCTGGCGAGCTGTTCAGGGTTTACCATGCCTTCGTCCAGTGTTGGCTGAGATAGGCTCCAGCCTACCCTGGGTCCCTAGTAGGATTATGCAGTTCGGCAAATGAGTAAGTGAATTAGCCTACTGATTACTTGTTTTCATCAGCTCACGGCCCTATTTAGCACCTAGTGTTTACAAATAAATCAAGCATTAATAAAAGCCTGCTGGGACAGGAATCATGCTGCCCCATGCATAGTGGAGGAGCAGTAGACGGGAGCATGTGCCAGGGCATTGCTGGGGTTGTGGTTTTGATACCCCAAAAAATATTTAGCGGATGCTAAAATTATTTTCTGAAGCCAAAAAATTGAAATCTAAATCCAAAGCTAATAAATTAGCACAAACAAAGAGAATGTGTATGTGCAGACAGTTTGTATTCAATGTATAGAACCATTTCTAGTGTATATATAATATGATATATATGATATATAATCTGTGATGGCCTGGCGAGCTGTCCAGGGTGTACCCCACCCTCGCCCAGAGATGGGCGCCAACCTCCCCGCGACCCCAATTAGGAATAAACGGCTTAGAAAGTGAATGAATGAAGGTTATATAATGTAAAGATTGAAAAAATGTAAGGCAAATGTGTGTGACCTTTTATACCATGTAAAGACTGAAAAAACAAACAATAAACAAGCAAACAAACAAATAAATGAGGACGGTATGGTGGCATAGTGGTTACCATGTCCCTTTAACAGCAAGAAGGTCCTGTGTTTGAGTCCCGGGTTTTGGCAAGGGCGTGAAATTTAAATGTTCTCCCTGTACTTGTGTGGGTTTAATCTGGGTAATCTGGTTTCCTCCCAAAGTCCCAAGACATGCACATTGGGCAAATTGGCTGTTCCAAATTAATTCAAGTACATTATGAGTGATATGTACCAATAGTACTGTTTACTAGCACTTTTAGGGAAATTTGCAGCGACTAATCTGCGTACACTTAAGCACAGATCCCCCCCTTGCTTAATAAACATTAGGGCATTACAATAAAAGTGTTATATTAGAAGGACAGCTCGAATTTGCCTGCAGCATAGATGTTACATAGTGTGCAACAGAGGAAAGCATTAGTAAATATTGCTCTGTATTTATAACCAGAACTAATGTTTAACCAGTGAAACCATTAAAGCCTAATGCACCATTTGGAAACTATGCAATCCAATTCCATTACATTCATTCTCTTGCTCTAATTTCATAAACGTTCCTGATGTAAAAATGTCAAAAATGTGACAGCTTTGTTTGTGTGATATAACAATTTCATCTTCTCTCCACACTGCTATACCTCTATAATGCTCACTGATGTTCACTCTGAACTGCCAGCATTCATACATTGTTTATTCATTCGTTCATTCATTTTCTAAGCCGCTTAATCCTAATTAGGGTCACGGGGAGGCTGGCGCCCATCTCAGCCGACTCAGGGCAAGGGTCGGGTACACCCTGGAGAGCTCACCAGGGCCAACACTCACACATGGGGTGATTTGGAACAGCCAATTAGCCTACTGTGCATGTTTTTGGACTGTAGGAGGAAACCGGAGTACCTGGAGAAAACCTACACACGCACGGGAAGAACATGCAAACTCTGAGCCGGGACTTGAACCGAGGCCTTCTTGCTTTGAGGCGGACGTGCTCACCACTACGCCACTGTGCCACCCTCATTTTGTTTAATAGCTCTGAAATATGACATTGTACTTGTAGTAAGGCATCATGAGTTACTCAAATATTATATACGGTAATAGAAGAGTGAAAAAGAAGAGTTGCAATAATTTGTGTAGGTGTTTTGAACTCTGCAATTTTAACTCACTCCTGCCTGGAAGCTCCACTCCCTCTCCTCATCTCATATAATCTACACAAGACTTGTGGAGTTCTCCTTCTTTCTCTCAGTACACAGGCAGATTGATATGAGTTCATAAATATGAAGCAAGGGCAGCACGGTGGCACAGTGGATAGCACGTCCGCCTCACAGCAACAGGGCCTGGGTTCAATTCTGCATTTCTGTGTGGAGATTGCATGTACTCCTCCCTTTCTATGTTTCTTCCCACAGTCCAAAAACATGCACAGTAGGCTAACTGGTGGTTCCAATTTGCCCACAGGTGTGAGTGTGAATGATGGTGAGCTGTTCAGGGTGTACCCCGCCCTCTCCCGGAGTTGGCTGAGATGGCCACCAGTCTCCCTGTGACCTTAATTAGGATTAAAGCAGCTCAGAGAATGAATGGATGAATATGAAACAATTTACAATTACAGACCAAAGGAGAGGTGGATGTCACCTAAACCATAAATGAGTCTGAGGCACATAATTGTTTTAAAGTAAACTACACAGGAACATAAAAGCAAATTAAAACAACTTTTTGATAGTTTAGAGGTAGGTCATGTGAGCACTGCACACTCAGAGCAGAGCAAAAGCACTGCCTGTCATGTCTTTAGTATTTACTACCTGCAAAAGTAGGTAAACCCTGTTGTTTGGGTCTCTTAAAATTTAAAAGAACCGTCTGTGTGTTTTGTTTTATATGCTTTTTTTCCCATTTTTAAAGCGCGATAATGATGACACTGCTAAGAGCAATCAACAAGAGCACTCATAGAGTGCAAACCTCCCCCAAGACAAAAAAAAACCTTGAAAGTACACAGCATCCCCTGCTAGAACTGCTGTAATACCACACTTAAAAAATGTGTGCAATGTTAAAAAATCTTTTAAAAAATTCCTGGACCCACAATTTGACCCTCCAAAATGATCTCCAAAATGTAATGGAGTCTTCGTTGTTCAAAGTCCTATCTGTAGTAGAAAATTAATGGAAAAATAAGGTAATAAACAGGGTTGTTGTGAAAGTAAAGGTGAGTTTATACTATACTATTATACTGTATACACTCTATTACCCATTACTAACATTGTTGCATGAGCACTGCACTAACATTGTTTTATTTTTTGTTGTTTCTTTTCCTAAAATTACACCCAGCACGTCTTTTGCATGCAATGGAAACCGTTCGTTCTCCCATGCTAAGCCTTTAAAATAGTTTCAGTTAAAAGAAATGTTTGTGTGATATCGGTTGTCACATAGGGCTTAGTATTTGTAATTACAGTATAATACTTTACAGATGAATGTCAAATATTTACAATTACTAGCTAATTAAAATGCGTTCTTGACTCCTTATCATTGCTATGTAAACCTCTACTGTGAACAACAGTGGGTTTCTATTAACGAAAAAAAAAAAAAGAATGAAAAGGGAGGAAAAATTGCTTCCATTTGTTAATTGTTTTTGCGTGTGTATATTTCAGGGAAACTTTATCACAACCGCCTGCTAATTAACAAACATCAGACACATTAGTCTTGCATAGGTAGCAGTTATTAATTATTGGTCTAAGATGCAGTTAAATTAAAGATGCACGCCCCAATTTACCAACCGACTCCCCCTAATCCTGCAAGATTTGTGAGGGATTTGGTGTAGCGCAGAAAGCCAGACGTTCATGGTGCTGAGGTGCTAATTAAGCTCTCACTGAAGACTGCATTCTAGAGGGAACTTATCAAGGATTGCAACTTCAGGACAGCTTTACTGTTGCAATGCATCCTGGGAGGTCATCTCACTTCCATGGGCAGAGTGCTGATCTCTTGCATGGCCTAAAGATAAACACCCCACATCTAAGTCCTGAAACATCTACAGATTCAGCTAATTACTGAGCGTTAAAGACGCTGTGTGCTTGTGAGGGATGATGGATAAAAGAAAGTACCAGAAGATGGGCAGAACTCTGCCCAGAGAGCAATTTGTTTCTGAAACATCATCAGAGAAACTGCATTTGTGCTGTAAGAATCTTTCCTAAACACCCAAAATAGGCACTGTGCCGTTATTAAGTATTTGGGCCCCACCCCTCAAAAGGGGAATTTAATTGGAATTATACACTGTTCAGCCATAACATTATAACCATCTGACTGGTCTGTAGCTAGACACCTCCTACACACAGCAAGTTGCAATGTGTTCTGACTCCTTTCTGTCATATTCATCATTAACAGTTTCCGTAATTTGTGCTACAGTAGCTCTTCTGTCAGATCAGACCAGACGTACAAGCCTTCACTCCCCAAACACATCGTTGAGCTTCGGGCTTCCAAGCAATGGTTCACTGGTTATCCTTACTTGGACCCCCTTTGGTAATACTGACCACTGCATACCAGGAACAGCCCACAAGGCCTTCACAAGGTTTTCTGCTTTTGCACAAGAATAGACCCAGTCGTTTTGCCATTACAATATGGCCCTTATCAAAGTTATCACTGTGCCCACTCATTTTTCCTGCATTCAGTACATCAACTTTAAGAACTGGCTGTTCACTTTATGCCTAAAACCTCCCACGCCTTGGCAGGTGTTACTGTAAGGAGATCATCAATGTTTTTTCACTTCACCTGTCAGTGGTAATAATGGTTGTAATGTTATGGCTGGTTGGGGTGTTTATGGATAATAGGTAGAGGAAACTAATAGCCAGTCTCTGGATGCAGACAAAAAAATTGATCTGCCTTAAGACAAGGAGCAAAGAGTAAATTTGTGTATTTTGGCATATATATATATATATATATATATATATATATATCACTCCGGACTCCATTGTCTATTTCTTGTGTTTTCTGCTATTTGAAAATTGCCTCGGGTGTGTTGGGTGCCATATTGGCATAGGACTTTCTTAAATTTATGTAGAAATGCCGCAGGATTGTAATCCACCAAATCAGGAAGAAGTACATTATAACACATTCTTTTGGCTTTC
>JAOUQZ010000025.1:11830705-11845218 GCA_028564935.1 Neosilurus hyrtlii
CTCCATTGTCTATTTCTTGTGTTTCCATATTGGCATAGGACTTTCTTAAATTGATGTAGAAATGCCGCAGGATTGTAATCTACCAAATCAGGAAGAAGTACATTACAACACATTCTTTTGGCTTTCTTATATACAGTATTAATTAGGCAAGGAATATTTTGGCTCTGCATCTAAGCCATACAAAGTGAGCACACACACACTCGGAGCAGTGGACTACCACACATTTCGGCACCCAAAAAAGCAGTTGAGGTTAGGTACCTTCTCAAGGACATTTCAGCCATGAAGGTGGAGGAAGGGAAGGTGCTGCTCACTCCGCCTGCCGCTGCACATTTTTCCTGCTGGTTTCGGTAATCAAACCTGTGACCTTTAGGTCCCAAACCCGCTTCTCTAAACGTTAGGTCACGGCTGCCCCAAAAGTTAGTACAAAGGTAGACTTTTAGCAGTAAAGAAAAAAGTAGTTATGTTGTTTGAGGTACATTAATGCTAATTTTTACATTTTAAATTACAGTAATTATGATATGGTGGCCACTCATGGAGCCCTCGGCGATAGTGAAAACTTTCTGGAAATAGCCAAGAGAGTCCTGAAAGCAGCTGCCCCAGCTATAAAAGTAGTACCTGCTCCACATGGCGCCCACCACCCGAGGCATATTTCTATTGAAATCACAGAGGGATTCCCAAATGTATATGTATCCACAGGCAAAAGTGTGTGTATTTATAAAAAAATGAAGTTAAGCATAGAATAATTTTGTGCGCCCCCATTAACACACTTATCACTGCATATGCAGCATTGATAAACGAGGGCCCAGGTCTATTTTAATCACATGCAACCCCGTTTTCCAACACGACCCATTAGAAAATAGTACACCTCCAGGTCCCCAAACAATAATTAAAAACACAGCTTCTTAGACATTCTGCTAGAAGTGTATAACAGGATTTATTACATTCTTAATCACAGAGTATGCATGTTAGTTCCCGCCATCCCCCCCAACCCCATGATTCTGGTAATCTACAAACAGTACACAAAAGCATATAGTGTAGATAGAATGGGGTCGTGTGTGCATGTGCTCAGAGGTCTGGGCTGTTTCTATCTTCAGTGCAACCAAGCGTAGAGTGTTGCAAATCTCAAAGGGACCTGTGGTGTGTGTTGTATCTGTCTGTGTATGAATCAAGAGAAACTGAGCAAGAGCTTTGGTTGAAGCACGACGATGCTACACAAGGTGAATCAGAGCAAAGAAGGACCAAAGGGACCATGACCAGTAACTGTTACTATGCTACATTTCTTGTTAACAAATTAGGCATTAAATATTTATTTGTTTTATAATAACAGTGAATAATTAAGAATTAGGTCAAAAGTTTTATTTAAAAAATAGCACAATATAAGGTACTCCGGGAATTTGTAAGGTCACAAGCATGTCGATTAATGCAAATTCAAGCAATCCTTGTGTATTCTGCATAACCTTGCAATTATAGCCACCAAGGAGGGAGGTTATGAGATTGGTCATGTCTGTCTGTCTGTCTGTCTGTCTGTCTGTGACCACAATAATTCAAAAGCTAATGGATGTATTTTAACAAAATTTTCACTAAATGTGGGTCTTGGGTCAACAAAACACTGAAAAACCTGATGAACCCAGGAGGGTTTTGAAGGATTTTTTTTTTTTACATTACTCGATAAGGCAAAATTACACAATGGAATTAAATATCTCCCCTTCGTGGCCATCAGATGTAAAGCCTGTATTAAAAAGTTTATAGATTGCACTACTTTGCAATTGGAGGTATGTGCTTTCTGAAGGCATTTCTCATAGCAATCATAGCAAATAATAGCAGTCCCTAACGTTGAGCTGTGCGTCACACCATATGTCATTTCCTCATTCATGCTTATGAACACAAGACACAGACATGTGCAAAACTATTTTTGCAATTTTCACTTAATCCCACAATTAAATTTCAATAAAACACTAAACAACGAGAGGGGGATATCTGTTGCGAAACCTGACATTAATATAATCTGAATATATATATATATATAGGAAATACACTTTTTTTGGGAATATGTGACCACAGGAAAATAAACTTTAAGCTGGTAACAGGTATAAGAGCATAACTCGCCACGATCATTGTTTTCTTATGGTCATTAGTTATTATTGTGTGAAGACAACATCAATTATTATAACAACTATGTTCAAATAAGTTTTTAAAAAAAAACACTGTATAATGCAGTATTTGGGGTGTTTTTGCATATGTGGCTAAATTATAGACAGTACAAGCAGGTCAAGTCTTTGAATGATCAAAAGGCACAGCTAAATAAATGCTTGAAAGCATGTACAAATCTTTGGGATGTACATGCCAGCACCAGCAATTAGCTTTTGGACACAAAACATAAGAGTCCATGTTCAAAGAAGCACACAAAACAAACTCAAACATGTGTATCAACTTTTCAAGCCAACTACGATTCTGTAAGACATCCTCTCTGTGGCCTGGCCATGATCAAGAAATGAATGGCAAAAAAAAAAAAAAAAGTCAATTAGTACAAATTTATAGGCATTTTTCAAAAAATGTCTTTGCTTAGAAAATGGCAGCTTTGTAGTTCAAAAAAAAAAAAGAAAGAAAGAAAAAGAAGAATACAGAGTGGATTTTTCCCCCAGCAGTTGCTTAAATCCTAAAATGAGTACTGCAATCTTCTGGCACAGGCACACTGTAATGCTTTAAAAACAATTTACCAACTGTCATCGCTGTAATTACAGTAACTAATTACCTTCCTCTGCAAACAAATAGCTTAACGTAATGCTTGGGCCCAATCAATTTTTTTAACAAATGCAAAATTCCCAAAGCCGAAAGGGTGTTTTTTTATTTTTTATTTTTTTGGCAAACCTGAAAAGGAGCTAACGCACTTTGTTTTATCCGCACATAATTCCCTGGGAATATCATATCATAAATATTTGCATCCAGTTCTTATCAGGACATTTGCATTCGCCTCTTATCAGTCGGCAAGCCAGGCGCTGGCAGATAGCGAGAAAAGCATCCACACCATACACCCATTTCTAATGAGTCACGTCCTGAGCTGATAGCACGTTTTGGCTAGAACTTTATCACCAGAACTAGGAGGTCATTTGCTCCAAGAGTTCGCTCATCATCGAACAGTGTCTTTACTGCGTTCCTACTCATTTGATATGATATTCAAAAAAATAAATAAAATATGCAGATATAGTGTACGGTTACATAGAATCAGTGACATGTAAATCAGCAATGATTAGCATACAGTCACAGTATGAGAAAGTATGAGAAACGTATATTTCAGAAACATGAACAGGAAAAAGCACTGTGCATACTTGCTTTATTTAGCCTACATGTGCAACAGTTTCTGGAGGGCGAAATTAAAGTAATAGTTTGATAACATTTTCAAAAAGGTATTCCACAATAACAATTTCATGGCACATTTCTGGCTGTAATTATGAATCTGCTATTTTTTCCCCCTCTAGGACGTCTGGGAAAGGTCAAGTGAAGAGTTCTAGTCAAACACTCGTCTCATTAATGCAATCAATTTCTTTTATCTGTTAATTATTTCCCACCAAACTGCCATAAACAAACTAATTTCTTGTGCCATAATCATCTTTTTTTCCCAATAAAAATTTGATCCTAAAAATATATAGTTAATATTTGTATTATTTATAATGTGATGTGTCTTTTGATGTCCCGAGACTTACAAATGAGGTCTTTTTTTGGATATCCTGCCAGTGCATGCATTAAAAAAATATGTATACATGACTTAAATGTACAGCAAACAAAAAAAAATGGTGGGCAGTAAATTTGTACTTTAAAAAATAATTCCAGGGTGGCGCAGTGGCCAAGAAGGCCTGGGTTCGATTTCCAGGCTCGGGCGTTTCTGTGTGGTGTTTGCATGTTCTCCCCGTGCTTGCGTGGGTTTCCTCCGGGTACTCCGGTGTCCTCCGACAGTCCAAAAACATGCACAGTCCTAATTGCCCCTAGGTGTGGGTGTGAATTGTTGTTTGTGGGTTGGCCCTGCAATGGTCTGGCGAGTTGTTCAGGGTGTATCCCACCCTCGACAAGAGTCAGCTGAGTTAAGCGCCAGTCTCCTCGCGAACCTAATGAGGATTAAAAGGCTTAGTAAATGAATGAATTAAAAAAAAATTCCACACTGTTCGAACATTGTATTTCTGTTGTACATATATATAAAAACACACATATACACATAACCGTCTGCTGTTCCAAGGGGAGGCCAAGCCACCTCAACTGTGTTATTGTCTCTGAATCTTATCTCTGCCGATGTTTAAACAGCAAAGCCAACAAATTTCAGCCTCTGTCCCCCCATCTAGATCATCTCTCCAATGAGTCACCTCATTTGTCCCATCCTGTTTGGGAAATAAGATTTGATTCAAGCTGCTTACAGTAAAAAGAAAGATAAATGAGGTTTATTTTACAATAAATGGTCGATTAAGTTTCTCGGATTAGCCCTTTGTTTTTATTTGCGGATACTTTTAGCACCAAAATTCACCTACAGTGAAGTCACTCAAAGCAAAAGTAAACAGAAGGCATGTCTTGAATCTCTCTCTTTTTTTTAGCCTTTCTCTGGTAGTGAATTGTCTTTACTGGGTGAACCTTATTATGTTTTTGTTCGACTTCTGCTTCAGCTAAAAAAATCAATAAAGAAATTAAAATAAAAAGAAAAGTGCAGTTTTGAGCTGTTAACTGTAGCTAAAAAATCTTATTTTTTTCAAAAAAGTGAATCCAATAAATCTTGCCATCTCTTTATCAGTAATTTCCTCTAACACAAAACTACCTTGCATCTGCAACACATTTCAGTAATAACTTTGGCTGGATAGTCATTAGCCATAGGCCCTATATTCCTTATTCTATAAGTTTTATAATGCCATAGCCTAATGTTATCTTGGTTGTTATAGAGCTCAATTTCACTAAATTCAAAAGTTAAGCTATTGGTAACCTTAACTAAGCTAATTGTTTACATAATATAATGCAGCTTTTAGTTAGATTTGCTAGCTAAGGACATGGGTGCATAATGATGTATCAATTATATCAAGCATGTACATGTTTAAGGATGTTTAAATGTGCAGATAGAAACAAATGTGTTTACATGGTGTCATGGTGGGAGGCTCAAATGCAAATTAAATAGTAAATTTAATGAACACAATGCAACATGTCAACCTATACAAGTAAACAACACGATCTAGGGCAAAGTACAAAATCTAGCTAGCTGAACAAGATCAAAAATTAGAACATGTCCATCCAAAACAAACAGCTTACCAAAGTTAGACACAAGTACACTAAGCAATATTTATCGTGATAAGTAAACAAACTGAGAGTCTTAAAATAGTGTGAAATAATGTGAAACAGGTGTGTATGGTTAAAAGTCAGGTGACTATGAACATCACAGAGTCTGTGGTGCTGGGTGCTGAAGTCCATGGCAGCCATGTTTGTATGCCTGGTGCAGTGATTTCTGGGAAGTGATGTCCGGAAGTCAGCTTAGTGTACCTAATTAACTTCTTTGTTGAAAGTCATCTATGGATCTAGGTTTTCTAAAACAAATGAACAAACCGAAAAAAAAAATGCATCTACTATTCATTCGTTAATTTTCAGAACCGCTTTATCCTAATTAGGGTCATGGGATGCTGGCACCCATTTCAGGCGAGGGCCGAGTACACCCTGGACAGCTCGCCAGGCCATTGCAGGGCAGAAGCATGCTGATGGCAACCCAATGGCCTACTCTTTACTCTTAACAATGATTCTTTTACATGCCTCTCACCACAGACAGTGAGAGACATGGCTGGCCTTTGATAACCCAGTTAGCTACACTAGGGATGGATCTACTATTTGTTTGTTATTTACAGCTACATACTGTATTTTTGATTAGCTACATTCCTAGTTCCTAGCAGGTATGCTTTTACTTTGGACCCTTACTATGAGAATACTGGTACATATTTTATATATCAACTGCTGTAATGTGTTATAAGCTTTTATTACCGATAATAATAATTAGGCCTTTGTTCTAGTTCATAACCCTTTACTTTTCATCCATAAGAGAGCATCTCTTTCTGACCATGTGGGGAAGGTTCATCCCTGCCCTTTCTCTCAGAGGGGTTCTTCTGGCCTTCATGACTTGTACAACTGCTCAAGCACTGGTTGCTTCATTTATTGGTAACCATTGGCCTGCTGAGCTCACATGCTGAGATGGTGGCTGTCCATTTGGATAGGAACTCCAGAAGGGAGATTTCATTTTTGAAACACAAATTTAACAGAAATTGCCCGAGCAAAAGTGCATTTGATTTTTGCCCCAGAGTCTTAACATAACACTCTATGGGACTGAGTGGAGCCAAGATGTGGGAGTTTGGCCCGAGACACGTCCTCCAAATTATTTTACGCAGTTATGCACCCAACTACTGTTTGGCCTTTCTGCTAATCAGCCAATGTGACATTATTAAACCAGTGTGATCAAAACAAGTGCATAGTATATGGAAAAAACACCCCAAGTACACCTGCAAGGATACTTCAAAAAGTCCTCTGAAACAAGGGGCATGACTCCCATTTTTGTTAAAAACTATAACCTATAAAGGGGCAGCATGGTGGCACAGTGGTTAGCACATCTGCCTCACAGCAAGAAGGCCAGGATTTTGCCTGTTCTCCCCGTGCTTTCATAGGTTTCCTCAGGGTACTCTGGTTTCCTCCCACAGTCAAAAACATGCACAGTAGGCTAATTGACTGTTCCAAATCACCCCTAGGTGTAAATGTGAATGATTTTTTGTGATGGCCCTGCGATGGCCTGGTGAGCAGTCCAGGGTGTACCCCACCCTCGCCCAGAGTCAGCTGAAATCCTAATTAGGATTAAGCTGCTTAGAAAATGAATGAATGAACGATTGAATGACTATACCCTATAAAGCCTTATATCTTCATTTGATTGTCAAGAGGAGAAAAGTGTTAAGCTGGCATACTGTTGCTCCAGGACAATGCACCTGTCCACACAGCAAAGGTGGAAGTAAAAGAAGCAGCCAAATGTGGTTTTGAACTCTTGCCCCATGCACCCTACTCACCCGACCCGCATCACCTGATTTCTGTTTCCCAGCTGAAATCCCTTTTTATGATCACCATTTTCAGAGGGGATAATGAGGTCATCCGAGCCATTGAAGAGTATCTGGGGGCTCAAGATGTGCCCACCTTTCATGAAGAGCTAGCAAAGCTTCAACATCAGTGAATCAAGTGCATTAAAATTAAATGGAACCATGCTGTTACTTATATTTCTGACATCGTATGAATTTGTTTACACTGTCCATTCAAATAAGTCGCATACAATAATTCTTTGTTGGACCACCTTTATACTTGTATTACATCAAATAGCACTATTGCCTCAATTGTTCAGGTCAAGGCACAGCAACGAAGGCAGATTCTAGAAAGCAGGGCTTTGTGTACATGGGATGGGAGGCAGAACCAAAAATTCAACAAATCAGGTCTTCCAATTGGTGCAACAGACTACTATTCACCATATCTTCTGAAGAGCAAGAGTTTAAATACAGATTTCTAAACATGATTGTATAGCCACCTAAATAAAGTGACATTGTCCATGCTGTCTGAATGGAAGAAATGGCACAAAATCTTTGCCATGTCACTTCCAACAAGGTTAGGCAATGGTGGGGCATCCTGTGAATGTGGAAGAGGGTGGATAGTGTTTTACCCCGAATCTGTTAAAATGCCTTGTGGTTGGCAGCTTCATATTTCTCAGAGGAACAACAAATCATTCCAGTGATCACATTTGCTGCAATGGCCTGGCGAGCTGTCCAGTATGTACTCTACCCTCGCCCAGAGTTGGCTGAAGTGGGTGCTCCTCCCCACAACCCTAATTAAGATTAAGCGGTTCAGAAAATAAATAAATGAATGAAGGAATAATCATGTTTGGTATAGGTAGCAGATGTAAAATGGCACATTTGATGGATAGGAGTTTTTTGGAAACTGGCAACCTGAACAAAACAGGAATGGAAACATGCAACCAGAAACAAACCATTGTATTCACCTCCCTACTAATGCATCCCTAGGTGCATGCTAAGCACCACATGAAATAAAGTTCATCAGTGAATCATGACCATGACAAAGGTATCAGATGCTTGAACTTACACATTCTTTGCATTCCTAGCATGATAAGTCACAACCTTCACAACCATTAGAAGCCCAAAGCCTTAACCAGAGTCACACAATAACCACAAATACGTGATTTCTACAATAGAGTATCTTATAGTATACTATAAGTTATAGGAGCTGGTAGACATTTGCATTCTCCTACCTCACCACTGCTTACTAATAATGTAAGTCAACAAACACAATATTTCTAAAAGTTCCTTTTAAGATGGGATTAAGTTAGCCAGACCTCTTGATAACCTCATCCAAGACTATATAAACATTCCATATCTCTCTAATGCACGTGGTAAATATTTCCCCAGTGGTGTCCGGTGACGTCTGCGTGAATATAGCATAACTACAACAAAAATACAAGGTCAATTAATGTTTTAATTGAATTTCGATAAGCTTACTCGAATTGCAAATTTAATATGAGTACAAGTTCTGTCTTATGCATTATTAGTACCAGAACTATAAGCCATTGTGCTACAGCACCCCTGCTCTCACTCCCACACATAAAATCAACTGCTGGAATGTTTCAAGTGCAGAAATAGCGTATGACAGAAAGCAGGGATGGGTTTGGGTGGAGCCACAGCGATTAAGTGATTGGAAGTGATCTTGAGTCGCCTGAGTGCTTTCTTCAATCCGGCAGATAGCATCGTTCCGAGGCTTTATCTCCCTTCTTGAACTTCTTTTAAACATCTTCCCCCACTGACATCGTCTTTGTTATAAACCGTCTTTCTCCTTTGGCATCCACTTTCATTACTGAGGCTTATCTTTAACATCTTCCTCTGTCACTGTTCTGAATGTGTGGCAGGAATGGTTTTAGATTGGATTCTTAGATCTGTCCTCACCTCTCTATAGGCCAAAAATGCCACGGGAAGTACAAAAATGTTTATTTATTTATTTTTTTTGGAATAAATCCATCAGAATACATGGCATTACAGTTTGAAATATGTAGGAGGGATTTAATGAAGTAAAGGGGACTTGATTTTTTTCCAGATCACGGAAGTATTTCTCTTGCTGTTCATTTTTGTTATACTTTAAAGATAAATTAAAATTAAAATCAAATTAAATCCTTGCAGTGTACCTAAGTTAATTTCATTATTCATACATTCGTTTGTTTGCTGAACCGATTAATCCTATTAGGGTCACGGGGAGGCTGGAGCCTATCTCAGCCCACTCCGGACGAAGGTATGGTATACTCTGAATAGTTTGCCAGTCCATCGGCCCAACATACACACAAACATTTATACCCACACACAGGAGCAATTTGGAAAGAGCCAGTTAGCCTAGCGTGCATGTCCAAAGGAAACCAGAATACCCAGAGGAAACCCATGCAAGCACGGGAAGAACACACAGAGTCCACACAGAAACGCCCTCACCCAGCCTGGGACTCATACCCAAGATATTCTTGCTGTGAGAAGGATTTGGTTGATGGATATGAGTTTCTCTGCAGGGCTTTCTCAGGTTTGTTTTTTTAGTGTCAATGCTTTTTTGCTAATCCACCAGCTCATCCATATAAGGGCAAGTTTATACATTCATTTGCACATTTAGTATCTTCATTTGTAGCCTGTGTAGGGCTAATTAATAAATCTAAATGTAGTTTGACACATTCATTTCTGCTGGTGAATAGAATATAACTACAATAATGAAAAATAAATAAATAAATAAATAAATAAACGAGCAAATAAATAAACAAACAAATAAATAAATATTTAAATAATGCTGTTCTGAATCAGTGTATAGAAAAAGCCAACTAGTAGACTAATCAAAGAGATCACAATGGACAACATATTAAACGGTCATTTTTTCCCCCTCAGGAATCTGTAATCCCACAGCAAATATCCCAACAATCCTCATACAGAGAAGAGCACTCTGGGAAATTATTTGCATACACTGTATGAAGTAGGGAAAAAGGGGGTGTCACAGATGGGCTTTTGATTGATGAGGGAAGAGATGCATAGTGATTTTATTAGATCGCCTGGCTGACATGTGCTTGGTGGAATTTAAAGCAAACAGAGCTTTGTATTAATGCACAGTGAGAAATCTGAACCCTGTCTTCCTTGCCGCTGGATCGACTGAGATGGAAAAAAGAGAAAGTCATCTTGTCAGTTCAAGGGAAAGTCTTCAAGTCTTGAAAATCTTCAGTTTTTTTTTTTTTTATAAAAAGTTATAAATGTTTAATAGTATCCAACCTTCTGCACTGTCCGTGCAGTAAATATGACGGTACATTACATAAATTATACACATGAACCATTACCACAAATGAGCCTTAATGCAAAAAATATATATTTTGTTAAATGATGTTGATATTTACATATAAACAGAGCACTCTCAACTTAAAATGACCCTTATTTTATTATCTGACATATTTTTACAAACATATGAAAAATATGCATCTCAAATATATTGAATTTATTCACAAGTCTATCCAAGAAAATTCTATTAATCAAAAGAGTGGTTCAGGGAGCATGAGGAATCATTTTCACACATGTACTGGTACCACAGAGTCCTGACCTTAACCCTGCTGAAAGTTTCTGGGATGTGCTGGAGAAGACTTTATGGAGTGGTTCGATTTTCCTGTCATCGATTCAAGATGTCGATGAAAAATGAACCCAACACTGGATGGAAATAAATGTGATGTTGCTTAAGTTTGTTGAGACAATACCAAGGTGACGGTGGCGCAGTGGTTAGCACGTCCATCTCACAGCGAAAAGGCCTGGGTCCGATTCCCGGACTCGGGGCGTTTCTATGTGGGATGTGCATGTTCTCCCTGTGTTTGCATGGGCTTCCTCTGAGTACTCCGGTTTCCTTTTACAGACCAAAAATATGCACAGTAGGCTAATTGGCTGTTCCAAATCCCCCCTAATTGTGAGTGTGTGTGTGTAACAAACACACTCACCCCGCCCTCGCCCAGAGTCGGCTGAGATGAGCCTTCCCACGACCCTATTTAGGATTAAGCGGATTAGAAAATAAATGAATGAATGAATGAATATCAAGGTGATTATATGCCGTAATCAAAGCTAAAGTTAACCTAAGAAAATATTATAAATAATAGAGTGTGTGACTTATACATTGTTGTCATTGCCTCTTTAAAGTCCAGGACTTTGATTTTTATTTTTGACTTTTGACTTTTTATTTTTTAAAAGCATATTAATCTGTACCCCGCCCTCGCCCAGAGTCGGCTGTGATGGGCGCCAGCCTTCCCGCGACCCTAATTAGGATTAAGCGGTTCAGAAAATGAATGAATGAATATTAATCTGTAATTTTTCTTATTGTGTTTTGTTTTCGCTTGTTTTTAAAGGTGGTGACCTGGATGCTATTCCGTACCCTCAAGTCCAAAACTTGTACTCAAAAACAAATTGTTATTGCTCAGATGTGATGAGCAACATACAGGAGATTCTAATGAACTGTAAGGGGAAGGAAGGCCAATCATGTGCAGAACCTGCCCCAGAATATGAGGAACTTTCCCAGAGTAAATACTGCAGTAATGTATGTTGCTGATGTTTTATGCTTAATCACAGTTTTAGTTTGTGTCACAGAATGACTTTCACTCCAAGATCCTTATTGTATTCAACTACAGATGAATTGCCCAGAATTCAACAGTGACAGCAAAAAAAAAAGTAATTATACTGGATTATTTTATCTACTGTCTCCACATGATGGTTACATTTTGGAGACTAATTCCAAATTGTGGAATTAGAAGTTTGACTTTGCACTGGGGAGGTCAGAAAGTGCACCCCGTTTATCAGTTTCCTCCACCAACTGATTTCGAGCCACAGAAATCCCCTGATCAAGTGCTGCTAATGCTGTGCTCCCTCGATATCACAAAGCCATATTAATTCCAAACTCTTACTGACCTTCAAGAAACAAAACCCCAGAATATCAACTGCTGAGCCTGATGATATCGCTGCCGTCTTTTCCACCCGCGGCCATATTACACACTGTCTTCAGAGCGCTAAATGTAATCGCAACATTCGTCAAGCAGGTTAAGAGGGAGCTGGGAAAATGAATACATGCTTTCCCCCCCCTGAAATTTACACACAGCACAGTTCACAGCTGTTTTAATAACCCATCTAAGACTCGTGATCTAATCGGCAGGAGCAGCATGAGTAATTAAAGCTGAAATTAATTAATGCCTGCGCTGATATTCTAATAACCGCTTTGGAAAGGGTTTGGAAGGAAGTTGATATTATGTCACCCGCATTTTATCTCCCGCACTGGTGTGCGATTGTCTGTACGTTCAGATTATTCATGTAGCCAGGATGAGCTGAGGAAATGGAAGATAACGAGAGACGGAAAGAGAACTTTTCTCCCCTCCACCTCCTCCAGCTCTCTCTCTCTGACCATGGTGCCCCTCTTGACAGCTTTCAGCTTCGTCTTGCGCTCGTCCCATCCCCCTCTTTCTTTTAACATTCCTTTATCGTGACAGTGTTTATAGAGAGATAGCGCCGAGGCAGCCTAGGCCTTCGGACTGCTTTTGATGGAAATTAGACAATCGTTCATTAGCGAGGGAGATAATGCCTTTCCCTCCCCTCCTTTGCTGTCGCCCTGCACTCCCTTTGGGATCTCATTTAACACAGCCAAAAACTCTTGGTGGTGGAAGTGACTCCGGAGCTTGGGTCCCTCGTTTAAGACAATAACACTAGAAATGTCAAACTCAGTCTCATTATCAGAGTTGGATCCATGGCCTCTCTGTGTCTTCAGGTTCATCCATGATTGAAAATCGGAAATGGTAATTCGTTTTGCTGGAATAGCTTTCTTTGTACAGTATCAAGGAAAATCGTTGTTTCTTGTTGGAATTTCGAGTCTAATTTGATGTTTTATTGACTTTTGTAGTATCACCTACAGTGGTATATCATTGGTCATTATGAATTCACTATTTACTGTAATCTGGGCAGATCTTGTTAGAATTCGCATTGAAATTCTAGTTAAATGTTATCATATGTTCACGGGTGCAGTGGTTTGTATTGACGTCTCACAGTGAGAAGGTTCTGGGTTCAAAACTCTCAGCCAACTGGTACCTTACTATGTGGAATGAGCACATTCCTCTGGGTGGTTCGGTTTTCTCGTCCACTGGCTACTCTAGATGTGCATGTAAATGGGTGTTTAGATCTATAATAGCCCTCCAAAACATCTTCAGAATGTACCCTACCTTTTCATCGAAGTCACCTAGGAATGGAGACATCAATAAGGGATGAATGGATGTGTGCAATGAACCAATGGTTAAAATAAAGAATTGGATTCAAGAATTTGCTGTATTATGTAAAAAGTGTAGAAAATGACACAATGTTTTGTATTAGTAAAAGATCAAGTTACCGCTATGGCCCCACAGTAATTACTGTTCCAAACAAAGATTTCAAAGTGTTATTTCTCACTTTTGGACTACAAAAATCTGTTAAAGAAAGTAAATTTTCTTAAAACGATATCATCCTTTTTTAAATGTTATGAAATGGCCACTTTTTTTTTATTTACTTGTACTATAATAAGGTCAAAAGTAAAGTCTGTTGGGCTTTTTATTTCCAAGCGATGTGGCTCATCAGAGCTGGAGCTTTTCCCCGGTTTGCATAGCGTAAAATGACATAGGAGTTCGACTCCTCCCCCTCCACCTTCCCAGTATTTTCACTGGTATCCATTTATACTGCCGGCTGGACAGAGGCACACTTAAAGTTAGGACCTTGCCCAAGGGTCTTAGCACAGAGGGGGTCTAACAGGGATTGGAAAACCCACGACCTTCCGATCATGAGCCTGGCACCCTAAGCACTACACAACCAGCTCCACTTTGTGCGATAGTTAGAAGCAATCATTCCACATTTTGGGAAAAAAATTTGGGGGGAAATTACAAAGTTCTGAAAAAAAAACCAGTTAACACTTACTGAGCAATCTGATTCAGGAATGATTCGTTGTTATTTGAAATATTATTTGAAATTAGGCTGTTCAAGTTCAATTATTCATTTATTTATTTTCTGAATCGTTTAATTCTAATTAGGGTCACGGGGAGGCTGGCACCCATCTCAGCCGACTCTGGGCGAGGGTAGAGTACATACTACATACAGCTCGCCAGGCCATCGCAGCAAATGTGTTCACCAGAATGATTTGTTAATCCTCTGAAAAATATGAGAACAGATTCGGAGTAAAACGCTATCCACCCTCTTCCACATTCACCACAGGCCACCGCAGGGCAGAAACACAATGCAGCCTACATGCTGTTCAAATTATATATCAATTTTTCATTGGTGTTATTTATATATCATTTTATCATATCGGGCGGCACGGTGGCGTAGTGGTAAGCACGTCTGTCTCACAGCAAGAAGGTCCTGGGTTCAATTCCCAGCTCGGGCATTTCTGTGTGGAGTTTGCATGTTCTCCCTGTGCTT
>JAOUQZ010000025.1:11941479-11951929 GCA_028564935.1 Neosilurus hyrtlii
ACTGTGTGCTATTGTGCGTTATATGTTGTGCACAGAGCAGAGTTCATGCAGGTAGGCAGGCAGGTAGGACATCCAGACTAAACTCAATTGAGATCTCAAGGTGTTTGGAAGATCAGCAGACAGTCGCTCTGTGAGTATTGTGTATTGTGCCCTTATAAAAAAAAAAAAAAAAAAAAAGGTTCTTTACTTGCTGAGTGTGATGTTCTGAAAAGATCTAGGTGTAGAAGGTGTGAAATTACTGCAGGCGTGTCCATACTGTGACGGAAAGCTCCGGAATATGAACTTATCAGCCCCTAAGAGGGTGTCACAAGGACATTTAATGTGCTGGTAAATCTGTTTCATATCTTCAAATTGATTATCAGCAGTCGCAGTATTGCCGGAGTGAATTTTACTAGGCTTGACATCTGCACCTCGCTCAGCTTCACAAACCCACTCCATTCCACAAGCTGTGTGTGTGTGTGTGTGTGTGTGTGTGTGTTTCCCTCCACCCTGACAGCCAGGTCGAGCCTCAGTGATCCCCGCCTTCGATACAATTCCTGATTCTTATCAACAGCTTTAGCATATTGAGACGTAGCAAGCCCTCTCTCTTCATCCTCACCTACAATCACAAGCCTGCATCCTAATTTAAGGAGGCGCACTCCAGCGCCGCGCAGCACGTCTGCTACAGATCGTCACACTAATTCTCTTCATGTGAGCCCAGTTCCTGTGCACTACAAAGACATCATTAATGAAGAAAGCAGGCTGATTTATTTTTTTTTCTCTTCACAGTGCCTCTCGTTCATAAAGAACGTGCGCACTCTCAGAGCGGTTTGACCGCAATAATTACTAGATTAAGTGGAACATGTGGAGTAGAACAATCAGAAGAGAACTCCGGGGACGCATGTGTTACGAGAGACCTCTGACCGCATTTGATTTGCGAGGAAAAACTGTTCAGATGTAGCAAGGAGTAATAAATATAACAAGAAAATGGAATAAGAGAAGGCGTGTCTTCTGTGTTTTGTCAGAATGGAAGAGGCGTGGCCTCTCTGCTTTAGTCAGAGTGAAGGAGGTGTGGCCTCTCTGCTTTATTCATGGTGAAGGAGGTGTGGTAAGGAGGTGTGGTCTCGGTGCTTTAGTCAGGTGAAGGAGGTGTGGTAAGGAGGTGTGGTCTCGGTGCTTTGGTCAGGTGAAGGAGGTGTGGCCTCTCTGCCTTAGTCAGAGTGAAGGAGGTGTGGCCTCTCTGCTTTATTCATGGTGAAGGAGGTGTTGTAAGGAGGTGTGGTTTCGGTGCTTTGGTCAGGTGAAGGAGGTGTGGTAAGGAGGTGTGGTCTTGGTGCTTTAGTCAGGTGAAAGAGGTGTGGCCTCTCTGCCTTAGTCAGAGTGAAGAAGGTGTGGCCTCTCTGCTTTATTCATGGTGAAGGAGGTGTGGTAAGGAGGTGTGGTCTCGGTGCTTTGGTCAGGTGAAGGAGGTGTGGTAAGGAGGTGTGGTCTCGGTGCTTTAGTCAGGTGAAAGAGGTGTGGTAAGGAGGTGTGGTCTTGGTGCTTTAGTCAGGTGAAAGAGGTGTGGCCTCTCTGCTTTAGTCAGAGTGAAGGAGGTGTGGCCTCTGCTTTTTTCATTGTGAAGGAGGTGTGGTAAGGAGGTGTGGTCTCGGTGCTTTGGTCAGGTGAAGGAGGTGTGGCTTCGGTGCTTTAGTCAGGTGAAGGAGGTGTGGTAAGGAGGTGTGGTCTCTGTGCTTTAGTCAGGTGAAGGAGGTGTGGTAAGGAGGTGTGGCCTCTGTGCTTTAGTCAGAGTGAAGGAGGTGTGGCATCTCTGCTTTATTCATGGTAAAGGAGGTGTGGTAAGGAGGTGTGGCCTCGGTGCTTTAGTCAGGTGAAGGAGGTGTGGTAAGGAGGTGTGGCCTCTGTGATTTAGTCACGGTGAAGGAGGTGTGGCCTAGTTGTTAGTCATTTCCAGTGAAGGAACTGTGGCCTTTTAATCTGAGTAAAAGAGCCACCCTGGAACCTATCAATCTCAGCAAAGAAGGCGTGGTCTGTGAATTTGTCACTTCTAATAAAGGGAGTGTGGCCTCTCATTGAATTCCAAAAAGTAGTCGTGGCTTCTGTACTTTTGATTCTCAGGTTGTAACGGTGAAGATAATGAAGACTTCCTGGGTTTTTACACACACACACACACACACACACACACTATCAGAAAGTACACAAAAGAGATATTTTTTTTTTTGTTGGAGTGCAGAAACATTATACATTCAAATACACTGTGAATTTTTTTCCCTCCTTCTGCCAAAATGCAACTCAGGTAGCCGTAATTCCATCAGAACCGGATTGCTGCTGAACAGTAATATGCAAATACAGAAATGTACAGCTACAAGCGAAACTCTAAATCATTTAGATTTAGAAAAATAATATTGCACATAGGGGGGGAAAAATTAATCACACAGAAAAGTGTCTCCTTTCAGATTGCAGCGCTGTATTACCCAAAGGCATGGGATGTAAATGGAAAAATCAACATTGTACCCTGTGATAAGGTGAACAAATTAATAAAAGTATTTTCTTCCCCGTTGCCGTGCTAATGTTGGTGTGAAAAGTCAGGAGGCGGCGAGCGAGAAACTTCCCCTCAGACACATTGTTCCAGCACTCACCGGCTTCAAAGCTGTTTGGTCAAAGAGGGGTCTTTTTATGTGTATGAACTGCATACACACATTCGAGTAATGTATTTTAGTCGTGTGTGTGTGTGTGTGTGTGTGTGTGTATTTATAGATATATATATATATAATTTCACCATTCATTTTTTTAAGCCGCTTAATCATAATTAGGGTCGCAGGGAGGCTGGTGCCCATCTCAGCCGACTCTGGCCAAGGGCGGGGTACACCCTGAACAGCATGCCAGTCCATCATAGGTCCAACACACACACAAGCTTTCTCTCTCATGCTCACACCTAGGGGCAGCCAATTAGCCTACTGTGCATGTCTCTGGACTGTGGGAGGAAACTGGAGTACCAGGAGGAAACCCACACAAGCACGGGGAGGACATGCAGACTCCACACAGAAACTCCCTGAGCCCGAGAGTCTAACCCAGGACTTCTTGCCTTCAGGCGGACGTGCTAATCACTCACATCAACTCACATCACCATCGGAACTGTGAGCGGGTAAAGATGATCTTAACCACTAGGTGACACTATTCAACCCATAAAATACCAATATTTGTACTTTTCTTAATACTAACCACGGGCGCGCACGGTGGCGTAGTGGTTAATACGTCCATCTCACGACAAGAAGGTCTTGGGCTCGGGGGAAGGCGTTTCTGTGTGGAGTTTGCATGTTATCACCATGCTTGCATGGGCTTCATCATTAGCATTCTGGTTTCCTCCTACAGTCCGAAGACACGCACTTTCGGCTAATTGGCTGCCATGAGGTGTGAGTGTGGGTGTGAATGGTTGTGTGTGTGTGTTGGCCCTGCAATGGATTGGCGAGCTATCTAGTGTGTACCCCGTCCAGACGGGCTCCAGCCTCCACGTGACCCTAGTAGGATGAAGCAGTTTGGCGAATGAATGAATGAATGGATGAATAATAACCCCAGTATTAATGTATGTCATCACAGTGCAGTTGTATTATTTTAAAGCTATTTGAGTGTACAGTCCCCGCCCACTGAGGCTTATCGTCTATGTCTCTTGTTTTTTTTTGGTTTTTTTTGGATGGATATGTAGCATGTTTATCTCTTTGTGTGCCTCTGTAGTTGTAAGCAGGTTTTACACATGCATGTGCATATTAATATAGTATTGTGCAAGTGTGTGTGTGAGTGTGAGTCATCAGCTGCAGGCGCGATGAAATGACGGTGTGATGTGGCTCCGCTGCAGTTGTTACTCAACCTCAGTGTTGTACTGCTGGAGTTTTTATTCCTGTAGTTTCAGCTTTAGCATTAGTTTCACGTCCGCACCATTCTAACAGTAAATATTTAAAAGGGTCAGCCTTTAGTGGGATATCTGAATAAAAAATGTTCTGTATTACCAGAGCGAGAGACCCTATTACCAAATCCTGTAGTGTTGATAAAAAAAAAACATTTAATTATTAATTCTTTCTAAAAATATATTATTAAATATTTCCACTATATTTAGTAGATTGGATGATGGTGGATTTCCGTAAGTGTGTCTGAGGAGTGTGTGACCGTTTTCTGTGTGTGTTTAGGTCCCCTCGACGATGGTCTGGAAGAGGAGGAGGAGGAATGCGTGTCCGAGGGGAACGAGCTCACAGCTAAAGAGGAGTTCTCAGCCGAGGAGAACTTCCCGACGGACTTTGAGACAGAGAACCTCGGCTGCGAGGACATGGAGTACTTCTGCGCGAAAGGTCAGAGAGGGAAAACAGTCCTGAGTCAACGTCGTTTTATGAAATGCTAGTTGGAAGGAGTTGGGATTTTATTTATTTATTTTTTGAGTGGATGACTGTCAGAAGGAAAGGTTTCAGTTTTTTCACCTAAAATTGACAAAGAGTGTAAAACAGAAAGGTTATTATAGCAGTTTAAAATGGGGTCAGTTTTATAATAGGTGAAAATGTAAACGTTTAGAAACGTAGCGAGGCAATATCGCTCCTGTAGTATCCGCATGTCTGAGAGAACTCTGTCATTCCAACCTCCACTGAGGGGTTTTTTTTTGGTTCAGTTTGTCTAAATCTTTCTCTGTTGGCGCGAAACCTACCAATCCAATTTTCATGAAACTTGGTGGAAGAGTGTGGCTTGGGCTGAGGATGAACCCAGTAACTTCTGTGGCAAATCTGAGATACACGGCACAGTGGGTATTAAGTCAGAAATGATTCATTTTTGAGGTATTTCTACCATTTTGTAGCAGATAAAGAATAAGGAAGCTTTAAAATTTTTACAGATGTTAAATAAAATTAGATAGAATCATTTGCATCTGTAAAAGACTGTATTAACAAATATATACTTCTGACTTGTTAGCAATCCATGCATCCCTGAGAGGCACAACACAACAGTGTTAGCTTTGTTTTCCAGAAATTGCAGGTTATTTATGACCAGGAGTTCATGAAAGCAACATTTTTTTGTTCTCTCTTGGTGGGAAGGATCACATGCTTTATCTCCCCTGTCAATCACAACGACACTAGCCAATCATGGATATCTGTGCGCTCGTGTATGTGGAAGAGGGCGGAGAGCACTTTTTTCACATTTCACTAAAAGAAACCACTTGGTGGCCTTCACTGGTCCCTGTTTGGTGGATGTCGTTCGTATTAGTGGGGAGTGGAATTGACCAATGGGGGACAAAGCCAATTTTAAATATGGTGCTCACCTATAGTAATAAGATCATGATTGCATCCATTACTTTTACTGGATGTAAGTAAAGGACACAGGTCAAGGCCACTGCTTTTCAGGGCTGAATCATTTTCTTTTGGCTGGCTTGAATGGACTTTTGGACCAAAATTTGGGCATAAACACTTCTGAAGGCACCGCTGTGTCCAAGGGTGTAGCCACAGGGTTTGATATTTGATCCCTGTATCGAAGGACAGTCAGAGAGCTGGCTAACCCTTACATCTTATCGTTGCCAGCTTCTGCCATGAGCCCAAGTGTTTTAGGGAATATTGCTAAGCTTTCATCAAATGCACCATGGCCACATGTACACACACACACACACACACACGAAAAGCTAGCCAACCAGTTCAGTTGTACTTTGAACTCTGTTTCAATTAGGCTGCCGTTCTTTTCTCTTTGTTTTTGCTCCCATCGCTGGAGCTTGCTTGAGGTTACAGAGCTGTCAACCAGACAACTCCCTCCACACACACACATACACACACACATACGTTCATATGCCTACTCTCTACCCCAGGTGTACCCAACTTCACTCGCCACTCGTCATCAGGACTTTGACTTTTTAATCAGCAGCTTGTGCTTTGAATCGGCCCTGGCCTTCAAAAGATGAGTGGGGTTTTGTGTGTGTGTGTGTGTGTGTGTGTGTGTGTGTGTGTGTGTGTGTGTGTGTGTGTGTGTGTGTGTGTTTTAAGAATACAATTTTTTCCCTTGTGTGTTATGGTGGTGGAAACCCTTAAATTAGCCACATCAAAAGCTGGATTTGTTATCCTGGTCTAGATGTTTTTAAAATGTCAACACAATAGGAATTTAAATGCACTTCAGTATCTGCGCCACAGAAAATTGCATATTGTAGTGTTCAGTTTCACTTCAATATAGAGATGGATGTGGATCAGCCTCTGAGCGGAAATACAGTCTCCACCCACTCCAGACAGTGTCCCTGCATATTCAAATCTATGCAAATGGAACGCCTACGTAATGAACTGCTGCCTCTCAGATGCTGAACCCAGTCCGGCGTTGCTCACAACCAAACATGTGTTTATGTAAATTATTGAATCACTCAAACCTCAAAAGACCACTTTGGAAAGTTTGCTTTGCCTATGTTTTGTGAAAAATGTGTTCATTTAGAGTGCAAATGCTTTGTCTGTTCTGTCGTTTGCTAAAGGCAGATTTACTCCTGTAGCTTTTGCATTGCATCTGCATTTCTGACAGACCAGTGCAGGGGTTCTGACTGCCAACACTCTGCACAAGCCTGATAGTAAAAGCCTTAACTCTTTCAATTACTTTCAATTTCCTTTTTTTGAGGTCACCATATTCTGCTTATGTAATGCAATCGGGCAATGCATAAATGTCTGTGAAGAATTATTTATACTCACCCTTATACTCACCCTTAACACTTACTGCTGTTAACGCTGTTATGCTTGTTGCCCTAATATTGACCCATTTTCATAAATCCAAAGAGAGGTTTATAAAATAATAATAATGTTTTTAATATATTTGTATTTTATAATAAATTCATTCATTTGCGAAACCAATGTGAATGGCCCAGGGGCAATTTAAAACAGTCAATTAGCCTAATGTGCATGTGTTTAGACTGTTGGAGGAAACCTGAGTACCCAGAGGAAACCCATGCAAAAACGTGGAGAACACGCAAACCTGAGACCTTCTGGCTGTGAGGCCCTATTTATCTGCTATGTCAACCTTATATATATATATATCTGTGTCTGTGTGTGTGTGTGTGTGTGTGTGTGTGTGAGAGAGAGAGAGAGAGAGAGAGAGAAAGAGAGAGAGAGAGGGACTGCTTTCTAAAACATACAGTATGTTCTCTGTGAATACAAAGCCATTTTAATACACAAGCACAAGCAAAATGTTCTGTTATATTTATGCACACAAAACCATTTCAAAGAAATTTTATTTCAAAAATATAATTTGGATAACAGGGTTTAGCATCCTCTAAACTTGAATTTGCTTTATCTAATTATGGCCAAAATACCTTTGGAAAAAAAGTAAGAAATAATAGTAATTGAAAAGAATAGTAATAATAATAATAATAATAATAATAATAATAATAATAATAATAATAATTATCATATTATTAATAATAATCATAATAATAATTATTGACATCATCGTCATTATTATTATTATTATTATTATTATTATTATTATTATTATTATTATTATTATCATTAACACAAGTTAGTTCCCAGTCACTAATACAAAAATCTGTAGTAAATATTGCAGAACATTAGCACAATTAAAAATCATGTGTTTTCTTCTATAAATGCTGAGGTAGAGATATCACGCTGCTGAACTGCCCTGTTCATGTGTTACCCAACAACCGTGTGCCTGATTGAGTGTCCTCCTGACATGGATTTATCAAAACCAAGCAGGCAGTAGATCCCTGCTGAGAAGTAAATAAAGAATGTAAATAATTTTCAAACAAATCCTCCTGAAACAATGCAAATGAAATATTATACATCTCAGATACCTTGACATACAGTGTGCTGCTTAAACTATTCTTTAGTGTCACTGTTAAATAGGTCCATTTACCAGAATAAGAAAACTATCTCACAGCGTTCTGCAACAGAGTCAGTGAAAAATAGAAAATCAATGAAGTAGCCATTTTAATTTACCAAATGGTGGCGTTTTTGAAGCACGCTCATATTTCAGACTTGGCCAGGACCAGGATAAGGACACATGGCTTAATTGAACAACATCCTCCTAAATATCTTGAGAGCATCCTGTGATAAATATATAAAGCTGGTGAAGAATCAAAATATAATCGCATACAGTTTCAATCAGTGTGTGGATGGTTGCCATTTATTTCACTCACGGAGAGTTTTTAACCCTGCTACTTCATATCAGCCTCCCAACAATAATTAGGAAATTTGCTGCACTGAGGCCCAGTGTGCCCTGAGTATGCCTCCTTCCATACATCATCTAGAAGAAAGTGCTGCCTGTGGCTAATTCTCCAGCGCCCCTGTCCTGTTCTCTGGGCCAGTGCCCACTCAATGCCCACACACTGTACTGCGGGATGTCAGGGTGGCCCAGCCTCCATCGCATGTTTCCTCCCTGTCAGAAACAGCTGCTGCCACTGCTACACCTTGCTGCTGGCTCTCAGCCCCAGCAAGCATACAGGGGGAACGACAGCAGCTATAAATCAGGCCCAAGAGAAGTGTATTGTGTATAAGGATAGTACAGGGATGAGTGCCAGCATAACCCCAACCCCCTATAAAAATTTACCAACCTGTAACTGTGACGGAGTACAGGTAGAGGACAGAAATTGGGGTGGGGTGGGGGTGGATACTTCAATTTTGAAGCTGGTCATCTTGACAGAGAGAAACACTGTCGCAGTGCTGATGTGTCCATTTAACTGCATGCTACGTTCCACACAATCAGTACAATCATGTAGTCTTTGACACACATTTTTAAACACAAATACAGTGAAGTCCAAATATCTGAGTTTTTTCCTCATAAAAAATTGGAAATAAGCACAACACTTTTAGAATTTTGAAATATTTAAAACAAAGAAAGTACACATCTGTTATTATTAATACGTACTGATACAATAATGATACAAATGTGTGATATTGACCTTTTATAACCGCTTTGTAGAAAAGGTCAGATTTTCCTCATGACAAATCTGTCCTATTGAAGCATATGATCAGACGGCACTCCAATGGATATAATCTAAAATTGGATCACAAGGTTTTGCACAAACTTGTCAAATCCATGCCAACTCGAGTGAACTAAGTGGATAAAAAGTAAATAAATAAGTCAATAATGATGATATTCCAAACATATGCTCTGAAATTCATGTAAACATTTCACTCCAGCTGTTTTACGTAGCATCATTTGTAGTGAAATGTATTGTATTCAATCAGAAAAAAATGCCTGGTCCTCACAAGTCAAACTAGTAAAGGACACTGACCTATCATCAGGAGGAGCACATCTGCCTCCCAGCAACAAGGTCCTGGGTCTGAGTTCTGGGCTCAACAAAGTCGTTTCTGTGTAGGGTTTGCTTGTTCTCTCAGTGCTTCTGTGGGTTTCCTCCGACTACCCCATTTCCCCCCCACAGTCCGAAGAACATACACATTAGACTAAATAGCTTTTCCGAATTACCTCTAGATGTAAGTGTGAGTGTGAATAGTTGTGTGTTGGCTCTGGGATTTGTTCGAGGTGGACCCCGTCCTCGCCCTGAGTCAGCTGAGAGATTCTAAAAAGAATTAAGTGCTTCAGCAAATGAATTGAATGAATAATGACATAAAATCACATCAAATCACACACACACACACACACACACACACACACACACAGAGACACACACACAGACACACACATGTCATGTCATGTCATTTTCTGAACCGCTTATTCCTAATTAGGGTCGCGGGGAGGCTGGCGCCCATCTCAGCCAACTCTGGGCGAGGGCAGAGTACACCCAGGACAGCTTGCCAGGCCATCGCAGGGCCACACACACACACACATATATATAAGCATATATACATATATACATATATATATCTCCCAGATTTTCATTTTGATTAAAGAAACCTGAATGAAGCCTGAAATCATAGCGGTGTTTAATACCTTACAGATGCTAAATGTTTCTGTGTTTACCAGATAAATCTAGACACTTCAGGACTTCTCTTTCTGTTATAGAACAACACCCTGAGTTAGCAGAGCCCCTTGTGATATGGGAGATATGGTGCTAAGCCACTCTGAGTGCACTCATGTGCTATAATCTTGTTTGCACCAAGAATCATGTTCATAATAAGGTTATACTCCAAGTTCCTTCTCTCTCATTTTCTCCTAGACATTTCAATGGCCTGTGTGAGGGAGAACCTTCATAACACTTAATGTGTTTAGTGCTTTTTCTCTCTCCAGCCCTCTGTTCGGGATGGACAGAGAGGTCTAACCACCCAACGGAACGAGGGATTTTCAATGACCCTCTGATGAATCCGCAGCATTTATAGCCCTGCGGCCAGGCGCAATCTTCTTATGAGCTTTACCTTGGCCCCGAGTGGACCTGTGGCTCAGGAAAAGAGTAGTAAAGTCAATAAGAAAGCGCAGGGAATGGTGAACCCGAACAAACCCTGCCTCGCGCTCACCTCGGGAATACATAAAGGTGCGCACACCCTCGCGCGCTCTTTTAACGGCGCTC
>JAOUQZ010000025.1:11955935-11968375 GCA_028564935.1 Neosilurus hyrtlii
AACTCCACACAGAAACACCCGAGCTGGGAATCGAACCCAGGACCTTCTTGCTGTGAGGCGGACGTGCTAACCACTACACCACCGTGAAAATAGAAAATATTTCATATATGATAACATGATCATAATCGATAATATGATCGATACGAACCATCTATCTTTTGGCGTCTCGACTTTATACTTCCAAGCCAGCAAACGACGGTTTCTCTTGGCACTTTTTACACTGTCCTCAAAATGTCACAATAATGAGTGTAAATCCATCTCACAGGAGTAAAGCCTGCACATCGGTCATCACTACTTCCGAGCAGCATTTGTACAAAGACCAGAGAGACTGTGGAGAGCCTTCTTTCCAAGTGACCACTTTAAACTATCTGGAGAGTGTTTCGGCTCCAGTGGAGCCACCGCGTAGTCATGTACCATGAAATGGTCGAGGGGCGCCAGTCAATGGCTTCACACGTAATGGTATTGAAACAGCATAGTTTGGTGTGAAATGAAGTCTCTGGCACTGAATAGATTGAGCTGAGCAAAGGGATGTGAATAAACATGAGATGGAGAGCAGGGACCCATCGAGGCAGCCATACACACACACACACACACACCAGCAGAAAGGGAGGGAAAATGGGAAAAAGGGACCCCAATGCTCCATAGACATGACCTTGCCTTTTCTTTGATGATTAACGAAGCTCTGTTCAAATAAGGAGCTGCCTGGGCATGGTCAACTTGATTTCAAATTTATAGACGGTGAAAGGTGCAATAAGGCACCAAGTCGGACATCAGAATTTACGCTCGGTTGTCAAATCCTTCTCTATAATTTTTAAGATGGTGTTTTATTTCCTGGATGATCTGTTTTATAGCAACAGTGAAATTTCACCTTCTTTTCTATGAGATGAGGAGAAAACCGCCAAAATCAGACGGATTCCTGATCCATCAGTTTCACACAGTACAACCGACTAAAAAAAGGAAAGGTGCGCCGTATGACTGAAAGCTTTAAGCAAAGCTACGTCTTGACTTGACTGAGTTCAGCTGCATTGGACCAAAATTTCTGCAAGTAGAAACTTTTCTGGTGTGAGGATCAAGTTCCACAGTAAACCCAGAACTCAAGAAGACTTGGCAGCTTAAGTTATTTTAGATACGTGACTATAGACATCAAATATGCAGCGAAGGGGTCACTGAATCCCAATGGCTTGAGAATTGTTTGATAGTGAAAATCATAACCCACTAGAATGCAGAACCGCTTTAATTCACTAGGGTCGCAGGGAGGCCATCGCTGGGCGAAGGCTTGGTACACCCTAAACAGCTCACCAGACTATCGCAGAGCAACACACACAACCATTCACACCCACACTCACCCCAATGGTTATTATGGAACAGCCAGTTTGCCCCCTGTGGATGTGTTTCAGCTGTGGGAGGAAACTGGATGACCCGGAGGGAACCCTCACCAACTCCAGGAGAACATGCAAGCTCCACACAGAAGCTCATGAGCCTGGGACTTGAAGATGTTACCTTCTAATCTACATTCATTCATTTTCTGAACCACTTAATCCTAATTAGGGTCGTGGGGAGGCTGGCGCCCATCTCAGCCGACTCTGGGCGAGGGCAGAGTACACCCGGGACAGCTCGCCAGGCAACCGCAGGGCCAACATACCTATAGCCATTCACATTCACTCTCACACCTAAGGGCGATTTGGAACAACCATTAGGATACTGTGCATGTTTTTGGACTGTGGGAGGAAACCGGAGTACCCAGTGGAAACCCACACTAGATGATAATATTGCTATGATTATTAGCCTTGTTTTTTGAAATAAATTGGTTTAAACAAAAACTCCTGACCTCAAGAATATAGAAAGGCAAAGGGGTCATCTTGCAAAGATACACTTCAAAGTGCAGTGAAAGAAAGTGCAAGGAAACATTCGGAAAACCACTGATTGAACGGATGGTCTAGTAGAGGCAACTTCACCTCACAGTCACCTCACAGCCAGAAGGGTCTGTGTTTGAACCTCATGCTGAATGTGGCCTTTCTATGTGGAATTTCTCCGTGCCTGTGCAGGTTTCCTCCAGGTACTCTGGATTCCTCTCACAGTCCAGTTAGGTCAACTGGCTACTCATGGGTGTGAATGTGAGTATGAATGGTTGTCCAGCTCTGTTTTAGCCCTGTGGGAGATTGATGACCTGACCAGGATGTACCCCTCATTTTACCTGAAGTAAGTTGGGATTGGCTTCAGCTTCCCCTGTGACCCTGATGGATAAGCGACATAGATAAGGCAGTGGGGCGGTGGGCAGTGGTGGTTCACTGGTTAAGGTTCTGGGTTACTGGTCAAAAGATTGGGGTTAAAGCCCCAATACCACCAAAACGTGCCACTGTTGGGCCCTTGAGCAAGGCCCTTGACCCTTAACTTCTCAGTTTTATGAATGAGATAAGAGTGTAAGTTGCTCTGGGTAAGGGCCTCTGTCAAATTCTTTAAATGTAGATAAAGTATGAATGATCCAAGATCCTAAGATGATAAAATATTGTATGCTTGAACAGTATTCAGTTTTATACAAAACAAGCTGTGTTAAAAGGTATGACCTTCCCTCTACCCTGTTGATACTACCAGAGCCAAGACTTGTATTAGTCAGTTCTCACACTGCCAGAATCTCTCCAACCTTTGCCCTTTTTGCTGACCAGGAAACAAAAAAAAGAGTTGAAATGAATACTCTTTCTTTGGGCTACATCCAGGCTACAGTAATTAGGGTCATATGTACCAGACAGCCTGCTTCATCACCTTCTTCCAATAGCAGATGTTAACAAAGAGCCGGCAAGTGGACTTCTGACTGCAAGGCGGTTGGAAATTTGTAAAACACAGTTTGCCGAGCCATCACTTGAAGATGGAGGAGGAAATGAATTGTGACTGTTTGTTACAAATGGGTCAGATCTCTTCTTTCAGACTGAATCTCTGAGCAAAAATTTTACTAGTCATTTGACATTTCCATCAGAGTACTTTGGGAATCAGTGCCACACTTGCGTTTTTTTTCTCCCATCGATGGCAATTGATGAAATTTGTTTGCGGACCATGAAACAAAAATTGTCTAATGTTGAAATGTGGTTTGGAGGACTCGTTACGTTAAATTGCATTCCAAGATTCAGAGGTTTTCTTGTTTTTATCCATGATCACCATTGGTGGTATCGAAGAATCATGATCAAGCCTCATGTATCGACCCCCTGCTGATTGAGACCTTAGGAGAAACTGTCCACATTTAGACCTGACGGACACGAGCTGTTATGCTCGAACGCGGTCACTTCGAAAACCTTAGAATATCTATAAATACCTAATAATAATACCTATTAATTCTAATTCTGTACCAAAATTTTGCGCAGGTCAAAAATCTTTTCACCAAGGCCGCGAACACGGATCATCACGAAAATAGTTCAGTTCCAATTTATTCAGTTCCCTTTGTAATAAACTTCACTTGTACTTTCGGACAAGATCGCTTATGTGTGTGTCAGCCTTTAATCACCTCTATCCGTAAAACGTAACTCCACCCTGACTGCAAGGACGTTATAAACTGAATCTCTCGTTCTTAACATCTGTCGGACTTAGTTTGTTCCAGATTAGGAGGCTCAGATCTTAAAATCTGTGGATTGGGATTTTTAAGGGCTACGTTGGTGGAGGCAGTGCTGAGAGGAGGCTCAGAGGTGGGAGGTGGTGGTGGGGGCGGGGGCTGAGGGGGGGGTGGAGCCAATATGACTTTGTTTCTACCTTGCTGGAGGAGGCGTTTGTGTAAATCGCCTGTAAGTTTATTGACCTGTGTAACATTATGCTGGGGAGAATGTCCGATTCGCATGGACAAGCACACACAATCATGACATTCTCTGTCTTCTATTGTTTGGCCTCTTTTCTTCATGCATTCTCACTGTAGGCAAACAGCGCTCATGATTTTGGCAAATGGTCTTTTAGGAAAATTAGTTCTTCCGTCTGTAAGGCATCGAGTAATACCACTTCTGCTTAAAGCTATGTTTGGCATTTCAACGTTTAAGTAGCTGACTTGATGCCAGCAAGGTTGCAGATTCTTCTTAGCGTTCTATGTTTAGCAGCGTATTATATTAGTACGTCTGCACCGTCTTCCTCTGCCAGCTCCTACTATATTCTAGGAAACCCTCATCAAGCATGGCGACATTGTTCTCTCAGAGGTTGCCGTTCGGCGATTGCGTATAAATGCATCGCAAACAGCGCTAGATAGAAGGCAGAAAATCCTTAATCGCCGCTTAATTAAGGAATCATCTTGTAGCTTCATTTCCTGAGCGGTAATTAAACAGTTGCAATACATTTCGTTACAGGGCTTACATGTTCGCCCCAGATCAAGGTAGTGCTTTTAATGTTATCTCCCCCTCTCTCCTTCCCTCTCTCGCTTTCTCTCTCTCTTGCTACTGAGTGGAGAAACTGTTGATAGTTGGCTTTGTTATCGTCATCATTATACACGAGGAGTATGCGAAGGAGGTACTCTGGACCTGACAGGACGAATAGTCTGGAGAGTAATAGGAAAGGAATGGAGGGGAAAAAATAATAGAGAGTGAAGCTATGGCCTGAGAAGAAGCTTGCATAAGAGAAATCTAGGTCACATTGACCTCGTGTTCAGTAACTAGGACATCACTGTGCACTTCTCGTGCCTGGCAGTCCAGAGCCAGCCAAGAAGACGCGATCCTTTTTGGGCGTGTTTACTCGGCGCCTTTGAAGTGAGCCGTGTCTTAACTGGCTTACGGCCAGCATGGCGAGCGACTTCGATCTGTAGATTAACCCCCTTCCGAACGGCCTCATATTTTAGCGCCGAGCACCACCAAGGCCGTTCCAGTGTGTTAGAAAGGTCACTTCCACATCCTGTGCCATTCCACTGCTCCACAGCACGAGAGAGGAAACATGAGGGGCGAGAGTGAAAGAGATCTTCATTACTAAACAGCGCTGTTAAAGGAGATGAGCAGGCTTTCTTATCAGCACTGACAGTCGATCTGGTTTCCTTCTGCTGTAAATCTTATCAGTTGTTGTTATACAGAAAATCTCAGCTGGAGACGCATCTGCTTCCAGTGGGGGTTTTTGTCCATGGATGATCACATAATCATGCAGGGTTTTTTTTTTTTTCTTTTTCTTTTTCTTTTTCCTGCAAGATACAAAAACTATGATGGAGTAAAGAAAAAAAAAAGGTTGATTTTGAGAATAAAGTCATAGTGTTATAACAAGAAAGTCGTAATGCTATGAGAATAAAGTCAAAATAGATATATTTTAGGAAGATATATCCAACAGAACAGGTAAGAGGACGTGTATACTGTATGTCCTGATACTAATTTACAATAATGTGTTGCTGGTGAACCAAAGGTATTTTTCCTTCATTTGCTTAATCGTACTGGGGTCACGGGGAGCCCGAGTCTGGACAAATGCGGGGTACACCCTGAACAGCTTACCAGTCTAACGCAGGGCCAGCACTCTCAACCGTTAATTCTCACACCTATAGGCAATTTGAAACAACCAGTGAGCCTAATGTGCATGTCTTTGAACAGTAGGAGGAAACCGGAGTACCCAGAGGAAACCCATGCAAGCACAGGGTGAACATGAAAACTCCACACAAAAACCTTCTTGCCATGCCTGGTGTTTTGAACCCAGATACTTCTTGCTGTGACAGTGCCGCCCAAATTTTGTATTATTTTTTAAAAATAATTTTTTAAAGTATAACGTTAAAAGGTGCTTCAGATTATTTCAGTTTCATGCAGGCGGTAAGCTGGTGTTCGGATTTCCTCTCCATATGCCAACAGTGCTGAATGCTGATTTTTTTTATTTATTTATTTATTTTTTTAAATGCACCCTTTATAAGTCAATTTCTTTGTAAGCAATGTTTATGGTAGAATTCCTCAATAAAAATAATATCTACATTGTAGGTCAACCTTTTGTTTAAAAAAAAAAAAAACAATAACCTTGAGCCAGAAATAATATTTGAGCTATTCTGATATATTTCTCATTTCTGAGCTCGAATTTCCTTCACAGTGCTTTTAAATTAACAATGACTTAATGATGTGATTGAAGTTTTTATTTATCTATAACTGCAATTTTGACCAAAGATGATGGTGAATAGCTGAACATCTGACTGCTTTTCCTCCGATGCTTTTTCATCTGTAGCTTTCCTCAACACTGTAAATAATGGATAACTAAGTATCGGAACGCTTCTTTTGATCAGTGGCCTAAGGTTGGCTGATGTAGAGTCACTTTAAAGATATGAAGGACAGAGCTAGAACTTGACTCAGAATGGGACCTTAGCCAAAACAGTCATGTGGGGGAGTTTCTGCTTTCAGATACAGCATATGGCTAGAGGGATACAGAGGAAAATCAGCCATACGTTCATTTTATTTCATCTCATCTTTACTTAGCATTTCATATCCACTTTTTTAAAGGGAAGAGAGATGAAAAGTTGCTAAGGAGGAAAAACAAATGCTCAATTTTTTTTCTTGTTATCCATTAAATGATTCCCTTACTTAGAAACACACTCAGAGAGTGCAGACCTCCACCAAGGTAGTGCGATCTCTAAACTTTTCAATCCAGTCTTTATTTTTATCAGTTAGATCTCTATTTTTGGCATTATAGGGTAAAATAATCTAATTATTAGTTATGCATTCATTCATTCTTTTTCTAAGCCATTTACTCCTAATTAGGGTCGCAGGGAAGCTGGCGGGGCAAAGGTGGGGTACACCCCGAACAGCTTGCCAGGCCGTTGCAGGTACAACACAATCCAGTGCCGTTGCAGGGCAATTTTGAACCACTAATCAGCATGTTTTTGTACTGTGGGAGGAAACCCGAGTACCCAGAGGAAAGCCACCCAAGCACGGGGAAAACATGCCCTGTGCTTGCATGGGTTTCCTCTGGGTTCTCCGGTTTCCTCCCACAGTTTTGACATGCACACCAGGCCTACTGGCTGTTTCAAATTCTCCCTTGGTGTAATAGTGAGTGTGATTGGTTGTGTATGCGTTGGCCATGCAATGGATTGGTGAGCTGGCCTTCGCCCAGATAGGCGCCATTCTCCCCGTGACCCTAATAAGATTAAGAGGTTCAGCAAATGAGCGAGTGAGTGTATGAGTGCTAACAGACACACATACAGAGACCTACACAACGAAATTTCTGCAAACACCCAATCCTCCCTCCCCCCGCCACCTTGGTGGAGGTAAAAATAAATACTGTTGCATGGACAAAATTCAACAGACACGAACAGACGTTAGACAGAAAGAAATGTGACTAAATGGGGTTTGTAAACATAAACACTATGATGGGACGTGTAAAGGCTGATGGGAAGTGCAGTCTGGAAGTCCAACCTTGAATATAACTAATAAACATCTTGCATGTTTTCTTTCTTTTTGTTGTTTTTTTTTATCTGTTTATTATTAGCAGTAGATTATGTAGAGATTGTATTCTGACCAATCGGATTTGAGCCTCTGTGTAACTAAAATTGTATACAGGCCTCGCTGTCGCAGCACAGACAAGTATGAACTGAAAATAAGGCGAATGAGGTTTTGATTCGTGATGAAAATAAAACTATTCAGATGTTTGGTTACCTTCAGGAGCCATTAGCAAAGAATGCATTTATTTATTCATTCATTCATTTATTTATGATTTAGGAAATGATGTGTATTCACAGCTGACAATGCATCCAAGTGGCAGTCTCAGTACAACACACACACACACACACACACACACACACACACATATAGATCAAACAGTAATAAATAGGCCCATCTTTCTCCACACCTCCCCACATCCTCCTGTACCAGTGGGGCTTCCTTTCTCTTGCTCTCTCTTGGGATCATCATACAGTCACACAGCCCCCAAAACATGTCCACCGAGTCACTGGAGATGTCCAGAGCTCTTCTGTGAGAACAATGGACTATTTTAAGCTGGAATACAGATATTTTGTTTTGCCTAAGAATGCAGTGACGGAGTCAACTGAGTTCATTATTTTATTTATGTAAGGGCTATTATGGAAGGAACACTTGGGGTATGATTCGCCATCCTAAAATTGGTGATATTACAGTATATATATATATATATATATATATATATTTAATGTAGTGCAACACCTGCCAAAACACGATTATCACATAGAGAAGCAGTAAACATCCCCTCATTGTCCCCCCCACCGGTGTCTTCTTTCTTTCTAGTAGTGATGTCATGCTTGGCAAATCATTTATTCTGCCGATTTGTAGTGGAAAACGTACTGACACTGGAGACTCCTTCCATAAATCTAATATAATTAGAAAGCATACTTCTCCATGCCAGTGAGTATATGCTTCTTTTATTAAATAATAATATTACATTTAATAACATCTATTTATTATTAGACTTTACCTCATGGGTATTTTCTCAGTCTTCTGGACCAACCAATCACAGTAAGGTGGAAGCATCCTGTTTTAATTAGTTATTAGGTAGCTTTATTCTCTTGGTAGGTATGACCTTCCAGGTCCGGTTGTAATATACCGAAGACGTGAACCTGTGTTTCAGGGTTGGCCCTTTTGAATGGCCGGCAGTTGATATGTTTGTGTAGGTCACTGTTTAGGAACAGGATCTTATAGGTTATGCTGTAAAGTGACTAGCTTAGATGTGGTTTAATAATGGTGCATCTGATTTACAGTGATGGTTTTTTTTTTAGTTATTTATTTTTTTTTTTGTAAAAGCAAATAATAGAAAAGTCGGAGTGGACATTTTGGGGGGCAAACAAAAAAAAGAAGGCGAAAAAATTATATAAATGGGGAAACACATATGGGCTTCTCGCTAGTGGTTCGGAACGTATCATCAGGCACAACGTTGATCTAGTAATGAATTTTTCATATTTCTGCATGTACTGCGTTTTACATGTATCATCTCCGCTTCAACCCAAGAGGATCCAACCATATGTTCCAAAATATACAGCAAAAAAATCTTTTTTTTTATTACTATTATAATTATTTTTTTAATAGCATTTGTAAGGGAAACATGGAAAATGCTGTACAATTAAAATTCTTGAACTGTTGTAACCCCTACCTCTACCTAAATATTACAAAATTATTTTTATCATTTCAGCTGAGAATCGAATGGTTCCAGTAAAACAGAGATTCTATCCATCCATTCGTCTCTTATCTATACTGCTAATCCATGTGTCGGATGCTAATCCATGAGTGCTGTGGCAGAAGCTAATTTTGGTCTTTGCTAACTTTGGCGAGAGGTGCGGAACACCCTGAACAGATCGCCAGTCTATTTCAACATAAAACCAACAATCTTTCGCATTTCCGTTTACGCGGATGGGCAGTTTAGAGTTGGCAGTTAACTTAATGTGCATGTCTTCGGAATGTGGGAGGAAACCAGAGTACGCAGAGGAAACCCACACACAGAAAGGCCCTTGATTTCATCCCCGGACCTTCTCCCTGTGAGGCAACGGGATTATCCTCTGAACCACCGTGCCACCCAACATGGGCTCGCATTCATTCAAGTCTTCAAAAAAGGTGTAATAGCCAAAAAGGTATTACATGCAATGTGTTGTCTCTTTTCATATTCTAGGTGAAGAGGCCAGCAACAGAGAGACAGGGGACACGGACATGGAAGGACAAAACAACAAGACCAGACCTCCCCCTCTGGAAACTGAAGAGTGGGACGGTCCAAGTAAGTGTCCTAAACAGATATGATGGGAATTTTGCAAAAGTTAAAATTTTGATGTATGCAGTACTCATACCAGTTTAATCCCCAGTGCCGAAACTAGCCTTGCTAAAATTTCTAAAGACTATAACTATAAGTGATATTTTTATAACATTTACTCTAACCTGTCTTTCTTTTTATTTATTTATATTTTTTCCCTTCTTCTTTTTCTTCTTTTTTTGGATATTTTGTATTACGGTAGCTATGCTAGCATCAATGAGCACATCCTTCTTTTTCTAACCTTAACACTGCAGCATTGACTCCAACTTTACCAAAACGAGTAAACAAACCCAAAGCACGAAGCCTTGAAGGTCTCGGATCATTTCCAGGTCGCTTATCTGGCAAGGTTTGGATGACATCAGATTGTCCCTGGCCTTCCTTCAAGCATTTAGCCCATTAGCTAACGGCTAGTAATCACTTGTAAGCAGCCCATTATGACACAGTTTAAATGAATCCATCTGGGATCAGGGGATTTAAGCCATTCAATAGCAGGGCATCTAAAGATATCCTTGACAAGGTAAAACTCTTCAGCGGAAGCTGTTAATGAGCGCTAAAATTAGCCATCATCAGCTGTACTCATAAAACTTATATAAGCCCTGCTATTGTTACACCTTTCAGAAAAATGAAAGGAAATCAGTCTCCTTAACCTTGTACGAGCGCTGAACACGTCAAACCACGCCTTAGTCGACCCCTGCACGCACAGACCAGAGCAAAGTACCTATGCAGATTTCTCCAGAAATCACAGCATTGCACATGCATGGTGCCCCATGCAACTCCACCCACCCACCTGAGGTCACGCCCTGTGCTCGGGAATTGAACCTGGGACCTTTTTGCTGTGAGGCGAATGTGCTAACCACTACGCCACCGTGCTACCTACAGATTTAGCTGATCAAAAATATTTCACGATATGGATGCCTCGAGGAAAATGAATCGACAGATTCGGACGAAACCAATACAAAGTGGCTTAGTGCAGTGATGGACCATCATGAGCAAAGCTTCAGTAATGAGGCTGAAATGATCCCCCGTGTGTGGGTGACAGTGATTGAGAGCGCTGGCACTCCGAAACCTTTCATTTATGATCAATAGATGATCAACAGCATATGTTCTAGATCATTGCTCTACAAACCTAATCATTCAATGCGCCATGTACCGGGGGGGCGGGGTCATCCCAGAAGAAACCCCGCCCATCAGGATATTGCATAGCAGGATCATTCAGAAGAATTTTTTTAATTGATTTATAGTCACACTAATGGAGGACACACCAAACCATTCTAGCTAAATAAATAAATGCTGCCCCCCCCAAGACCTTTTTTTATTCATTTAATTTGTCCATATTTGTACTGTACATGATTATTAAAAGGTTTTTAGCGTTACAAGGCTAGAAACTAATCTTGAAAACTACTGCACAGAATTTTGGCTGTGTGAACAGCCATCTACCTTTAGTAAAATGACTGGTTCTGTGTGCCCAGGTGGCTAAATGGAGAAATACTGACACTAAATGCTCCAGTGATCCAACAAGCGTCCTAAATTGGACTAAATTGCATTTTGAGAGAACCTTGTATAGACCATTGGAATGATGGACTTAAATTAACTTATTATCGCCAATGAATTATAAGGGAAGTTAGCAGGGTTGAATGGAACGGATTAAATGGCTTTGCTCCAAAGCTTTATTGCATGTGTGTGCTTTCACATGGACTGTGCTTCCCTAACCGAAAGCTTACGCACACACAAAAACATATTTATCGTTTCTTCTCGAGGAATCTCATTCTACCATGCAGATCCCCCCCACTTGCTTTCTCGGAGGGTTTGAAGAAAAAAAAATAGTTCTATCTTGTTTTTTCCCCCCTCCTCTATCTTCTTAAAAGTCACTTCATCAAAGTGATGGATAATACATCGAACAAGATAGCAACAGCAGCAATTATTGCTCGCCAGTGGCGTCACGGTGCTGGTCGCACCAAATATGATTCGCCTTTTAATGCATATGACCTCCAGAATTTATTGAAGGTACATACAGTTAAAAGAGAGAGAGAGAGAGAGGATCTGGATTTCGGCAAGTTGGTCCCGGGAAGCCCCTTGGGGGTGTGTATTTTACTCTGACAGTGAATCAGTGTTATCATCCTCCATCAGATAATGCATTTATCATTAAATTTCACATTTGCATTTCAATCTGAGGAAGGAAATGAGCATTGGCAGCACCCGATAAGAGCACAGGCAACGGCTGGTAATAAAGCATCACCGCGATCGCGCGTCAGGCGAGGCTGAGGGGGTCAGACCCACAACTACAGGGGCCAGCGAGAGGAAAGAGAAAGAGGAGGAAGCATCACGTCCAGAGCAAAGAAACTGCAAAAGCCTTTTATTTTATTTATTTATTTATTTATTTAAAAGAAAGACAGATGGATGGGGTGTGTGGGAGTTGGGTAGGTACTACAGTAAAATGGAACAGACAGGAGAGGCACCGAGTTTGACTTGATTTTAGTCTCTTATATATAGTTTGATGTGTAAGTACACACAGAACAGATGGAAATTTAGCATACTGTGAAGCTAGAGAAACCAGAAATGAAGGAAAACTGAAATCGGAAACTGCCAAATCCAGGTTAGAAATGGATAAACCACTGTGAGTAGCAGATCTCATGTCTAGGCTGTTTGTTTGTTTTTTATTTGTGGATGCCTGGTGGATAAGTAGACTCAAAATGGCCATTTTCTTTTGATACGTAGTCTGTGTGTGTGTGTGTATGTATATATATATATATATATATATATATATGTAT
>JAOUQZ010000025.1:11995820-12011544 GCA_028564935.1 Neosilurus hyrtlii
CCTCTCCAGAACATCCCGAAAACTTTCATTAGGGTTAAGGTCAGGACTCTGGGGCGCCAAAACATATGTGAAAATGATTCCTCGTGCTCCCTGAAACATTCTTTCATTATTTGAGTCCCCATTTTATATCCGAGCCATCAGGGAAGAAATGACCTGTGTGATGACCTGCTCATTCGGTACATTCAGATCATCAGCTGACTCCATTTTATTGCCACATTATTGTTGCTGAGCCTCGACTGGACCAACTGGAGCAACAATGCCATGGAGATTACATGCTGTGATCAAGGCTTAAGGCACTCCAACAAAATATGATACTATATGAAATATATACTTTTTAGGGATAGAGTGTGTGTGTGTGTGTGTGTGTGTGTATGTGTTGCTATAACAACACAAAAGGGTGATGCTAACTGGATGCTGTTTTAATTTCATAGCACTTATTTCTCAAACAATTAAAACAGTTAATTAATTGCACTTTAAATTGTTGTGTTCCTAAATAATGCATATCAGTTTAATGTAATTTGTTCATTTTTTTTTTATAAACTGACGCATCCTGTGTTGTGGTAGGAAGTCTAAATATGGATTCTGTCAAACAGGGTATTTTGGGTACTTTGGGTACTTGGGCTTGGAAAGTCTAAAAACATGTTGCTTAAAAAAAAACATGAAGTAGAAAGATTTCGAATTTTTTTATGTTGTTATTTATGTTAATTATTAAAATTGGATAATGTTGGTTATTTGACAAAACAAAGCAAGGTTTCGGCTTAGCTTGTTTGTCTGGGGTAACACAGTAACGTTCCTGACTTGTTTCTGTGTTGGTCCTTGACTGCGGGGAGCACTGTTTGATCCAGAGCTTGAGTCACTGACTGTTATTCTGGTTTCCCTCTCGGTTATTTGGGTTCCTTCTCCTAAGTCTGTACCAGTAGGTGGATTGAAAACTTTAAATCACACCAAGATGTGAATGACTGTGTGTCTTGTATTGCATGATGGACATCCCATTCCAGGTGTACTCCTCAGTCATTCGCAGTGTCCCCGGAAATGATACTTTTCACTTTTACTAAGAAAATTCCTGCATATTAGGATTTATGGTAGTATGACGGATATAACTAATCCAAAATTCTGCTCTGTCTCACAGGAGAACTCGACCTGCTGAACAAAGATGGCGAGAGGCGAGTCCAGAGTCGTCAGCAGCTTCCTGTAGGGACCACGTGGGGCCCGTTCGATGGCAAGATCGAAATGAGCACTGACGGAACAAACCTGGTAAGCACCTGTTTTTTTCTTTCCAACTTCTACCCACTTATGCGAATACTGATTTACAGTCCAGATGTGCTAAACTGTTGTTTAGCACATCTGTTTTAGACACAATGAGGATACATTGCCCAAAGGCATTGTACATGAGGATGCATTTTAAATCATAATTGCATTTTAAATCTCAAATATTTATAAAAAAAAAAAAAAGAAAGAAAGTAAGAAAAAAGAAAATAGATCAGTTTTGTGTTTTTGTCTCCGCATTTCAAAATCAGACAATTATTTAACATGTAGAAACAGACTCACAAACTGTCTTCACATAATTAAAGTGTACATAAGAAAAGGATAAAGTGTAACCAAGATGAAACCACTCATTTGTTCAAGACACCAAAATAAATAAACAAACATATAAATAAATAACAGATTTATTATTAATAACGATACTGAAACTCAAAAAAAAAGAGGCTCATGCACCACTGCTCAGACAAAACACAATCTATCTCAGGAACATTCACCAAACAAAATAACAACAAACATTAACGGGAGCAAGGAACATGAACCTGTTAAACAGATAGTGAGTGAAAGGCGGTAAAAAGAAAACACGGTGTTTACCTTTCCTGCTTTCACTTCAGATCATAGTGAGGAAATGCTGGGGAAATTTATACATTTATTTCCTCCTGGGCTGAAGGAGCCGCACTACTCTTATAACACCAGCCTCGGGCTCCTACGATATATATAAAATTTATATTATTTAGATATTTTTATATTATTAGAATTATAATATGTAAAATTGCTTTAATGTCGTATGTTGGAAAAAAAGTTACTGTTTAGAATTTATTCAATCGTTTTCAATTTAAATCGGTCAAATGAAATATTTAGATTTCTGTGCTCCTAATTCCGTTTCTACATGGCAGAGTTGTTCGCTGCCAGACTTGAGTTCTTTTTCCTGAAAGTTCCCTCATTTACTATTCCTTTCACTTTCTAGAAAGTTCCCAGTACGGGAAAATTTGAGCCAGTTATGCCGATTTAATGAAGAGAGAGCACGAGAGGAAGAGAAATGAATACCTCCCATGACATTTGAACACAAACCAAACACATGGCTGCGACTGTCTCTGACTCAAATTGGCCTCCAACAGAAGCCTTTGATGTGGCTCTATTTTAACCATTTAATCTGCATATTTTATGACTAAGTGCTTTAATTGGTGAATGTTGTATGGAGGCCAAGGCCATGATTGGATGAAATTGTAATCTGTTATGTTTTATTGGTAATTTTCAGACCGATTCAAAGAAAAGCAGTTAGTGTGGACTTTCCTTTGTACTATTCAAAAAGGTGGAGAGTGAAAAAGAATTAGAAAAAGAGACAGAGAGAGAGATAGAGAGAAAGAGATAGAGAGAGCATGTTGTCCCTGCTCATCTGAAGTCCTTTAGGGTTTATCATTCCTTTGAAATGTGGATTCATTAAGAACCATGTGTTAAAATGGTAACAAATCTCAAATTTGTCTTGATATCAAACCTAAAGACATGTCCATGTGGAGATTAGCCTCTGAGGTACTGTCCTCGGGAATTACTTCAAAATATCACTTCTCTCAAACGTAAAAAAAAAGTCTGTTGACGCCGTTACTGTATTTATAGTGAAGCCCATGAGCGGAACACCATAGGCATGAAACATGGTTTAGATGGTTGTCCCGTGTTCTGTCTGGTGTCTGCAGCTGCCCACCACAGGAAACACAATAAGGCTGCTGCATTACTGAGTTGATGCTGGACAACACTTAAAAAAGCCGATTTATTAATAATAATGAAACCGAAACCCAAAAAATAGTGGCTTATGCACCCCTTTCAGACTTGCACAGAATACAGAAAGACTTTCATCAAGCAAAACAACACCAGATATAAATGGAAGCACGGAACATGAACTTGTTAAACGGATAATTAAACTAAGAAGGGTGATACAAATTAATGTGGAAATTAGGGAGCGGAAGAAAAGTGAAAAGAAAACTCAGTGTTTACCCTCCCTTTAGTCGGCCGTGAAGAAGCAAAACGCAGGGACTTCCTGATGAAAGTAGCCGTACTACTCTTATAACACCAGGCTTGAACACCTCTTAATAGAGATATCATTTGATCTACAGTTGGAGCTCGGAGTGGTGTGATGTTCTGTTGTCGGAGGCCTTCAGCCTCAAGGCGAATGTGTTGTGCATTTTGTGATGCTTTTCTACTCAGTACAGTTGTGAAAGGTGGTTATTTGAAGGATGTGGATGTTTCACGGATCCCCACCCCCCACCCCTAAGGTTCAGGGGAACCCTATACAAAGTGCATATTTGCTGGGATTTGTGTCCATGGAAAATGGTGTCCCCCATCCAGAATGCTTAATGGTTGGTCGTGGTACACGATAGGCTGATTGAACAATTGCATGAATCTACAGAAGTATAGATGGTTGTTATATGCTGAACAGTGGTTGTATATGATTATTATTTCTGTTATATTTAATAAAGTATTACCATAGGGCACCAGTCAAATCCTCCTGGGACAATTGTTTCTTTATTTTTACTACTGCCCTCCTTTTACAATAATCATGAAAAATCATGAAAATCCTCCGTTAATTAAATGTTAATTCAGTGTAAATAAAAGCTAGTAATTATTTTTTTTTTTACTTCTATACGACGACGAACATTACATTGCCTCTGCTTTATAAGTAAAGTCCAAAGAGTGATGAGCTTCAAATACGTATGACCCCTGAAGGTTAGAATGGGAGAAATGAAATGAGATGATCAGAGAGATCAGCCGTTCATGCACACCATGCGAAATTGTCGTCTTTATAAAAAGGTGACCCTTATCTGCTCTTTTTTTCTTTTTCTTAATCTTTTTTTTTTTTACTAAATTCTGAAGCCATTTTGAAAACCGCACGACCCTGACTTGCTGCTTTAAAATCAGACTGCCATTCCAAACGCATTCGATTGAAGCCTCTGAACTAACCAGGCGATATCGACTCGGCTTTGGTGGTTGGTGGTACACGGACCGTCACCTCGCTATCTCTCGGTCCTAGTATCGCCTGATAATCAGAACGTGATTGGTCATTCATGTGCAGAAGTGAGGTTGGGGGTTCAGTCTGAACGGATGGGGTTCAGATTCACTCGATGGTCGAGCGGGTAGTGAGGTTCGAGCAGAATCTTGAGTCTGATGGATGAGGGAGGAGGGCTGGGGGTTGTAGCACAGCGAGTGGATTGATGTAGGCTCTTTAGGCTGTGATGAAATTGGAAGGAGGCAGGCATTAGAGGCAGGGTGCGTGTGAGAGAGAGAGAGAGAGAGAGAGTTGTATGAGGAATGTATGAATATGAATACTCTCACAAAATCTGCATTAAAGTTCGATGTGTTCTGGTATATTTTCTCATTTATGCTCAGTGTTAAATACGCACATGGACCCATTTAAAGGAATGTTTACTGACACCGAAGACTCCTTCCATACATCTTTCATAACCATCTGCTGGCAGAAAACGTGATCATATCAACAATAATACTTCCGTTATAGAAGTCGATCCATTCAATGTCTGTACCACTTGTCCATTAGGGCTGCAAAAGAAGCTGGAGCCAATCGCAGCTGACGTCGAAGAAGAGGCGAAAGAGCCTAAATTCAACCCCCAAACCTTCTCTCCTTGACGCGACAGCGTTCTCCACCGAGCCTCCACATCAGCCATCATACAAGTCAAGCGCATCAATATAAATCAGTGATTTGGATATGAGTATCTTGAGTAATATCTGGTCATGAATAGAGAAAGAGTGGAACTAAAAGAGGTAGAAGAAAGGAAAGCGGTGGACGGAGAAAGAGTGAGGGCATGTGAAGGTTTTGATGAAGTGAGCAGAGACCAGGTGGATGTTTGGAGTTTGATGTGGTCCCAAGAAAGCGTGTCGTTGTTTGTGAGTGTGTTTGCGGTGCCTAAATGATCCGTTCATATGATTTATGAGTCAGTGACTCACTGCTCACCGGCATTCCAGTTATTGATTTAATACAGTGAAGTGTTTATTGTGATGCTGTTAAAAGAGGGACTGGAAGGTAGAGCAACCTGCCTGATGTATATTATAGTACTAAAAGTAAATGATTTAAAATGTTTACCATATTTTATCCAAATAAGACAAAATTGCACATCGATTATTTCATTCTTAAACCGTAATGCGCCTTAGAACCATTTTACAAACTATATCACTATATACTAAATACAGACTGCTTAATTCTACTAGGGTATCTTATCCATGCTGGAGGGCGGAGGTACCTTGCACTCTATGTGTGCCCCTTTGGTTACCTGGATTGAATCCTGGTAACCAAACCAGGGCGATATTTATTTTTGTTCATTTTGATTATTGATATAAGTCCCGCACAGGAAATTCGCACACACGCACGAACACTCAGAGCTGTGGGCTGCCACACAGTGAAGTGCCCAGGGAGAAGTTGGGAGTTAGGTGCCTTGCTCAAGGGCCTTTGAGCCATGAATGTGGACAAAGGGAAAGTGCTGCTCAGCTGCCAGACATCTTTCCTGCTAGTTCAGGAACCAAACCAGCGACCACTAGGCTACTGCTGTCCCAGTCTGATTTGTCTTTTTGCTTTTTTTTTTTTTTTTTTACAGGCAAGAAAACCAATAAATAAAGAAATCTGAAAATATTGAGCTGCATTCAAATACATGTTCCTCAATATTTCCGTATTATAAAAAGTAGGAAACGTAGGACTTCCGAATACTCAGTATTCAATTGGTACCCAGGTGATCTACTAAATCTATAATATGCAGAACTTCTAGTATCCTGTAATTCAGCTGGAGCCTAGAAAAACCTGAGTATTCCTCATGGGGCCGGTGGTGTGTGTGGAGTGCTGGGCTCATGATCAATAAATAGTGACTTTGAATCTCCATCAGATCCCCACCGTGCTAAGACCCCTGGGCAAGGTCTTAACTGCAGGTGTACCTCTGTCCACCCAGCAGTATAAATGGGTACCAGTAAAAAATACTGGGAAAGTAACCTGTGATGGACTAGCACCCCATCCAGGAGGAGGTGAACTCCTGGTCACTTCATGCTACAGAAATTGGATATGATCTAGCCTGATGAGCAACTAGGCCTGGGTGTAAAAGCCTTTGATTACCTGAGGAAAAAGAATTTCCCGGGGTAAATCAAAGGGAAACGAATGGTGGACTGACGCGACCTTGGCTTCCAAGAAATGTTGGACAAATGTAACACTTTAAACATTTCTGCCGTTCAAGGTTATCCACTCAAACTAAAGAGACACCATCATTTTTTATGAAGATTTAAGCGTAGATATACACATACATAGAGGCCAAGATGATATTTTCAACAGTCCACTTGACGGTCCGAAGACACCTGTCAGAAAGCCCAGGTCGACCCGAGCTGATCCTTGCCATTGCTGGTGAATTGTACAATCAGTCCGTTGACTGTGGAAAGAGGAATCCCAAGGTCCCCCCTCTTTAAAGTACCCTCTTCAAAATTCAGACCACTGGCGTTCGCAGCATAGCTGTTAAACATAAAGTGTTTATAGATTGAAAATCTAAAATAAAAAGGATAATGATATATTAACAAGTTTATTCAGATGAGTTTGAAGGGGACCTTTGTAGTGAGGGGTGTTTATTTACTTCTGATGTGTCTCTGTAGTATGGGGAGTCTATATTAACTCACTGTTGTGGAGTACAAGCTTGTTAGCTAGCTAACATCCAGGTCATATGACAGGTAAGATGGCGGCGGAGTACTTTTGCATACTTGTAGAATGTACTACAGGGATCGCGGGGCCGTATTTAGATGCAGCCTTGCTCTTGGGTGTAGAATGTCTGTTGTCTGTGTATTCAGCACATTCAGTTCTCGTTCACACCTTTTCACTCGAGCGAGCGCTCTTCCTCAGATGTTTCTCTCCTTTTTTCTTGTTTGAGCGAGTGAGAATCAGACCTGGCTGCTCTGCAGAGCCTCTCCATCTCACTTACCTCTCCTCCCTCCCCAGCCTCCCCCCGATGTTCTCTCCAGCCGTCCCAGTCTCTCTCATATCCTACAGATCAATTAGGTCATTAGAGCCCAATTACGCAGCAGGGCTTGTCCAGGTGAGGCACCATCTCTCTCTTTCTCTCTCTCTCTCTCTCTCTCTCCCTTCCCTCTCTCTCTTTGTCTGTCTGTCTTTCTCATACATGTAGACACACACCCCTCTGAAATTACCACAAATTAATGATGACACAGGGATATAAATGTCTGCTGAACGGTGGTCGGTATGCCCGTGCAGGTCGAAGTTATCGAGTAGCAGGTGTCTCCATCATGGTAATTACCGGGCCTGGACTTACTGCGCCTCTCCTGCCCGGTGTCTGATTTAAGTGTCCATAATTGATTTGGAGGCAGGCTAATAATGGACCCCGTTTTTTTTGTTTTTTTTAGTACAGACCTCTAAAACAGCCATTATGGTGGCTTTCATGCTCGATATGGCGTTAATGAACGAACACGGGGCTAATTATCCCCGGAAAGCCGGGCTCTGTTGTTTGAAAAGCATCAGAACATCTCCTGTCTGTCCTCTGGACTCAGAAGCTATGGAAGTACCTCCGTCAGAGGAGGTGATTTGACGTGCAGTACCCGCAATGGAGCATTCAGGAGAGGAAAAATGACAAGATACCGTCTTCATTTCCAGCGAGAGGGAGGGCGAGGCTTTTATTCTGTAATTTAGCAGGAGGTGAGGTGCGGAGGGCAAGAAAGGAAGGAATTCTTCAAGCTGTCACTCCTCCATTCATCTCCTCCCTCTCTCCTTACCACTCCCTCTGACAGGCTCAATGTTCGTGGCCCAAAGTTGAACAAGTATCGGCGTGGCTTGTTTTGTTTATGTATTTCCTTCCCCCCTTCTACCTCCACCTCCTCCTCCATGCAAAAATAATATTTTTCTTCTTGTCATTACTTCATTAATCAGGAGCCTGAACTTGTGAAAAATGTTTTGTTTAGGAGACTGCAATCTGTTTAGCAGTGCAGGGATGTGTGTGTGTGTGTGTGTGTGTGTGTGTGTGTGTGTGTGTGTATGTGTGATACAGTGTGTGTGTGTGTGTGTGTGTGTGTGTGTGTGTGTGTGTGTTGTTAATCTGTGCCTGTGGCAGGTTTCCCCTCCGAAACGCAGCACTAAGCAGCGGTATCGCGCGCCTATTGTTGTAGCCTCTGTCATAGCAAGGAGAGCCTGATGCAGGCCTGGACTGGCCTGATAAGGAAAGAGTATTCAACATGGCTGGAAAGGAGAATCAGTGGGACTTGAGAGTGGAGTGTGCATGGAGCACACACATGCACGTGTGCTCACACACACTCTGAAATGCGTGCACGCCCACGCTCGTTCTTATATCACTCACTCACCACTGACCAGTTCTTTACAGTTAGGTCTAATTATAAGTGCATGATATATTTATACCCTTCTAACTAGAGGAATATCTGAGCAGAGACAAGCTGAAGCAGTGTTTCTTCTTCTTCTTCTTCTTCTTCTTCTTCTTTTTATAACATATTTCCATCAGCTTATACTTTATCAGGCTAGAAATCTCCCCTGTCAGTAGCTGGTAATGCAGTCTGGTATCAGGCAGTAACAGGATTTTAATTCCATGTTGGGCACACAAATGATTTTGGTGTCCAGAATGTGGCTTTATCTAATGAAATATTAGGCGGAGAACCAATTTGTGATTGCATGCTTCAATTACTTGGTTGGGCTTCGCCCCAATCGCCAGGCTGGGGCCACCTCAGATGGTGCAAATGGTAATGATCTTTCTTTTTTTTTTAATTCCAGAAACATTGCTATTTAGATTGTTGCAAAATTGCCAGAGAGTGTGCAGTTAAGCAAAACTCTGCATCCAGCCAAAAGCAGAAAAAACAATGTACGCTGAGCATCAATGATAAATTATTCATGTGGAAAGTAAGAGGGGTAAAAAAAAAAAAAATCCACATCACCAAGCATTCTAGATCTAAAATCACGACAACAGTACCACTGAACACTGAAGCTGCTTAAGAACTTCCTTTAAAATATGCCTGTCGGCTTCCTGGACAATCCAGCTCCAGTGGGATATAATGGACCAGGGTCGTGACCTTGCAGAGGAGGGGTATATGGGATGCATTGTTCTTTTTTCATCTCTAAAGGTCCCCTCTCAGTGAGACGACAGGGTTGCGTTCATCGCGCACAGCGTTTCCCAAGGCTACAGCTGAGCAGCGCTTAGATAATACATAGTCGACTTCATCTACAAGTGAACCTGACATTCACTCCCCCCCCAACACACACACACACTCACTCACACGCAACCCCCAACCCAACTCCCACCCCCCACATTTTTTATTTCCTCCATCAGCTCAGACAGGGAAGCAGATACGGCATGGGTACGATAAGCAGAAGCACATTGTGAATCAAGTGATGGCGACGTAGCTTGGCACGATCGCAGGAAGTGATGGGATCGCATTTACCATGTCGCCAAATGCAGTGCGGAGACTTGAGTCGAAGTTCGTGAGTGCCATCCGCTGATACATGCTGCCAACATGTTGTTCGATAAGCTCTCTTTTTTTATTTCTGCCGTGTAATATTCGAAATAGGGATGATTATTTACTGGTTGGACTTTTTTCACACTAATATTTGCCAACGAGAGAATGATCATCCCAATTTGTTACACAAGCACCTGTTAAGACATGCATTCATTCATTTTCAAGAACACCTAATACTATTAGGGTTGCAGGGAGGCTGGAGCCAATCTCAGCTGTCTCGGAGCACCCTGGACAGCCATTACAGGGCCAATAAACACCACCATTCACACTCACACTCACACCTAGGGGAAATCTGGAGCAGACAGTTAGCTGAATGTGCCTGAATGTGTCTTTGGAAAATGGAGTACCCGGAGGAAACCCACGCAAGCACGGAGAGAACATGCAAACAACACCATTCCTATAACGAAACAGAAACACCCTCGCCAGGACCAGGACTAAAAACCCGGGACCTGTGAGACGGAAGTGCCAACCACTGTGCCATCATCCCGTCCACCTGTTGAGGCAGAAAGTTTATTGTTTATTTATGGATTAGCATCCCATCCAGTAGGAGTTGCTTCATGCTAAGGAAACCGGGGATAAGCTCCGACCTGGTGAGCCTGTAGGTTTGGGTGTAAAAGCCTGTTTGTAAGCAGGACGGAGTTGGAAACTTGTACTAATGATATTTAAAAAAAAAAAAAATACAAAACGACTATTTCAAGGCAACTTACTCATTTTCAGTAGGCACTTTATTGAGGTCAAGGGTGCGGTGGATCCTGAGGTTGAAGGTGGGAGTACATCCTGGATGGCACACCACTACCCCTAGATGTGAAGACCTGCTGGTGTATTAACTATAGTAGATTACCCGTAGATATGAAGATTTGTTTCCATGGTGGTTATATAATGGACTGGTATGCCATCCAGGGTGTATTCCCACCTTCAACCTCAGGCTCCACCATGGGTGGCATACCAGACCTCTTCCAATGGTGGCGTTAAAATGGACTGGTGTGCAATCCAGGGTGTATTTCCACCTTCAACCTCGGGCTTCACCCTGGATGGCACACCAGACCTCTTCCCATGGTGGCCTTAAAATGGACAGGTGTGCCATCCAGGGTGTACTCCCAACTTTAACCTCAGGATACACCCTGGATTGCACACCAGTCCATTTTAAGGCCACCATGGGGACAGGCTTACATATCTAGGGGTAGTCTACCATAGTTAATCCACCAGCATGTTTTTGCAAGATGGAATGAAACCGGACAACCCAGAGGAAACCAACATGTTTCCAAGCAACATCTAAATGGGACCATAGCCCTGTGAGACAACAGCACTACGCTCTTTACCATCATGCCACCTTTCTAGGTGACCCTGATAAGGAAGTATTTCATGGCTTCCTGTAGCTGCTCGCATTAGATTCAAAACAGTAATGCTTGCCTACAAAGCCAAAAATGGACCTGCACCCTTCTACCTCAAAGCACTTTTCACAACCCACACTGCACCACGTTCTCTCAGATCTTCTAGCACTGCTAGACTAGTTCCTCCTTCTACCAAGGGACAAGGAAAAAATGCACCTAAACTTTTCTCTGTCCTGGCTTTAAGGTGGTGGAATGAACTTCCTTTAGATGTCCGGACAGCTGAGTCACTGGGTGTCTTCAAACGAGGGCTGAAACCCTACCCTTTTCAGAAGTACTTGGATTAGCACTAGGTTTTACACACACAGACACACACATACACAAATAACCCACACGACACCTACCCACGAGTTTTAACTGATGGTATACTTAGTTAATGTCCTGATGAACCAGTAGAAGACTGTATCACTAATAATGGTTTTAAAGCACTTCTGTAAGTCGCTCTGGATAAGGGTGTCTGCTAAATGCTGTAAATGTATATGATAGTTGTTGTTTTTTTGTTTGTTTTTTTTTCGGAAGAGAACGTCTCTCCTGTGATGCAAATCAGGCCGTCGTGTTCGTCGAAACACATTTTAATTCATGAGACATCTTCATACCTAAATCATAAGATTTAACCTTTGGAGTATCAACAATTTTTCTTCCATAAACAAAGATTCGCCATAGTATCACATGTAGCCTCGAGTGTTTGGAAATAAGGGACCATTTGGTGATCTTCAGAACATTAATCCGCTTTAATCAGGACGCGATCAGCAAGACTGTACACAGTATTTTCTCCCTTGGTTTGTACAAGGAGATCTTGCCAAAGGTGTGGCCATACACCAATAAACTCTACAGCAAACATAGCCGAGTGTGATTGAGAGGGGTATGAGCGGCACCAGCTGCTTTGCCATCTGTCACTGTCAAGGCTGCCTTTATGGGACGCCGAAGCATCTTCCTTGAAAAAGCAGCCGAGATAATCCGCAATTGTTCTTGTTCGCAAACCCGAGTCCCCCATTGGAATTCCACGTTACACTCGGAGCGCTAGCTAATTGGTAGTGAAGCGAGTGAAGTGGGCGAAGCGGCTGGCCGACCCGTTCACACACAAATACACACTTTTTTAAGTATCAGTAACTGTTTGTGACATTTGAAATTTGGCAGAAGGCTTTAAAACTCAATGTGGTTATTGCTGAACGCTTTTTTCTTTTGGTTGTGATTATTTATTTTATTTTTTCCCCCCAGTCAGTTTAAAACTTTCTGCAGTGGCATTTGGGTTTAAGCTTGTTTTCAAATCCAATGTATAATTCATAACATGACTCCCATTGCTGTCTTAGATCTGACACTTCAATCTCATGGTGTCCCTCTGTGTCTTGTTGGCGTAGATATCAAAGCTTTAACCTTGCTTCTCTCCAAATGAAAAAAAAAAACGAGGGTAGCCCTTCTACCCCACCCCCATCATGCCCTGGCCAATGTCAACCATCTCCAAGCTCAGACATGGTTGTATTTCCAACCTTCTCTAACACGTGCAGTCATTCATACTCTCACTCCTTTTTTTTGGATGCCAATGATCCTCCCATCCCATCACTCCAGATGGAGAAACAGCACCGAATGAAAGTATTCAGTGTGAAAATCATGATCATTTGCCTTCTTGCACGGTCATCTGGTGCGCTATCACAGACGGTTGTCTTGTGGGATAAAAAGGCCCTATAGGGGTAAGGGAAGAGGACGTCTGGACAGTGTCTGGTCGTTTATCCCGGTAGTCTGGCACATCATTATATTTGTGTCATTCCACTCTAATGATGAGTATATAGGGGGTCTTTTTTATCCTAAATACTAAATGCACTGTACAGCATTCCTAGGGTTTACCTTGATGTTGATTTAACAAGATAAACAAGGAAAATGTTGACTGTCAAGTCTACTATCAATTATTTATGAAAGAGGTGTAAAATCCAACTTAAAATGGCGGCCCAAAACGGGAACGCTGTTAGTGGGTAACTTTGGTGGATACGTGAGAGATTTCTTTTACATAAATCAATCTTATAGCTGCATAGCATAGTAAACAAGTCCTAATTCTCCTTTTTTCATCCTGAAATATTTAATTTTAATGATCCCATGTTGTTATATGGCCCTTTTTTAAAGAGAGTAACTGCGTAACGGGTCGCGTCACATGTCTCGTGAACCACAAAGGAACCTATTAGCCATCCTAGCAATGATCACTGCATACGAAATGGCAGAAAAGTCGACGGCACATTAAAATCTAAAGCTGTACAGCTGAAAACACTAAGCTTTGCATGAACAGATCCTATAATACAAGGTTTCTAATTTTTGGGTTGTTTTCAAAACGAAACGCCGGAGGATCTGTCGTCTGCACTCAGTGCAGTGAATGTACCGAAGTACAAGCATCTTATTTAATGACGCTTCACCCAAGTTTGCCACACCGAATATAGACATACTATAAATAATAGTGACGTGTCACGCACACTTCAGCTGTGTTATGCAGTTACGTGCATACCGAGAACGTGAGGGTGAGGAAGGTAAGTTCTCATAATCACATTATTCATCTAATCATTGTTTTAGATGAAAATGTTCACTTTACCCCTCAAGGTTTGTGAGAAATATGTAATTTGATTAACCTTTTTCAAAGCATTTGCACTGTGTGCGTCGCATGTTACACAGTGCGCCAAATAAATTCTTTTCACAAAGAAGAATGCTGTAGATGGTCCATCGAGGTATATCGTGAACAACTTTTAAAGTAAGCTGGTTTAAAGCGGTTAAATCTCAGCTAAAGTGTGATTCTTTGGAACACACAAAAATGTTCGGATGTGGGGTGTAACTGTGTTACGGCGTCACAAAAGAGAAACATCTCCACATCGACCTCAAATCACAGCTTGCAACTTTAACTTTGTGTTTTTACCTTCAACTGACACTCTGACTTTAAGCTATCATAGATTGGCCATAAGATCTGAGTTTTACCATGCGCTCAGGTGAAAGTCTGTCACAGTGTAACGCCGTTCCACTGCACATTTGCGCCCTATTTTTGACCGCGTGGAAGGTTGGTCTGCCTTCTCTTTTGTAGGACTGTAAACCACACACATTGGCACAATAAATAACAGCAATACAAATGTCCAAATGTAACTTTTTACAAACTTTTGCCCACTGGTTTCCTGTTTTAGTTATCATTACTGTGGAGTGACACACTTACAAGACTGTCAAATGCATACAGGATTTAGTTGCCGGGGACATCGGCAAACTTAATTGAGCAAAAAAGAGAACATAGAGTCGTTCTTCAAGCATCCGACGTTCTCAGACTCATTGATGATGGAGTTCATGTGTAATGCATCAGCAGGTGACCAAGTTCAGCCTGTCTGTCTTTTAGCCGTACCTCTAAGTAAATACCGGCGCTCTTTAAAGTGGATTTGTGATGACTTCTGGCTCAAATGTGTGGCCTGAAAAATCATGGCATGCATCTAGTGCAGCCCTTCGGAGATTATGCAAATGGATTCTTCTGCAACAAAGGTCGCAAAGTTCAAGTCCAGTGCCGTCTTGAACCTGGTTAAGTAATATCTTCGACGTCCATCGGATTTTACCAGGCAGAACTTTTCTAAAGGGGTTGAATGAACTCTTCTCTGAAGTTACAGCTCCAAGAACTGGGCCAGAATTTTTTTAAAGGTCACCTTGAAACGTCAGGCTATTCAGGAGGAGGATATGGAATCATTTTTTAGGTGACCTGTTCCTCTCAAGGCCCATTAATGTTCCCTTTAAGAACAAAAATAAAGATGTCTGTTCATGTCGACACCGTCCCCACACTTCCGTACGTCATCGATATTAAGCAATACATCCTCTAGGGGGCAGTTCAGAGTCATAATAATCTACGTTACGAAACAGGACGACGTGGAATTAGTGTGGTAGGTGACAGCGGTGGTCTCTGAGGCCACTGAATAACATTTCAACATGTAGAATCAAATCGCCCCCAGTTGTTCTGTGGCTGGATGTGTAACCTTTCATTAGAAAGTTCCACTACAATTTGTTCTTTGTGACCTCTTTGAGAATGAACTTCAAACCAATGAAAATGGTTCAGCGAGTGAAGAAATCTAAAAAATATCGTACACTTAAACAACTTAACAAAATGAAGGTTAATCAGAAACCAAGTACTATTCAAGTATTTATTTCATGTAATATTGGATTATATTGATGATGATAAGTAAACAAGCAACAATAACAAAAATAACAGTCTCTTTTTTTGAGAAAAAAAGTCAATATTTATTGTGTACACCCTTTACTTTGATTACAGCAACCGATGAGGAGTAGTGTTCACATTTCTTCACTCGCTAAACTGTTTCATATGGATTGAAGTTCGTTCGTGCTACGCAAAAATAAAAAAAAAAAAGAATCAATTTGCGACAACTTTCAATTTTCCTGGAAAAAAATTGGTATTTTCAGTGTTTTTGTTTATTAGCCATACTTTTACCTCAATATACTTGTCGGAATTATTTTTTTATTTTGTCTACAGTAACATTGTTAAATACATTCATTCATTCATTCATTCATTTTCTGAACCGCTTATTCCTACTTAGGGTCACGGGGAGGCTGGCGCCCATCTCAGC
>JAOUQZ010000025.1:12011644-12022085 GCA_028564935.1 Neosilurus hyrtlii
ACACACACACACACACACACACACACACACACACACACACACACACACACACACACACACACACACACACACGCTCCCACCTTTCTTTATACTCCATCTCTTCTTCTAATTTATTGACACGTCGTTTCTTGGTTGTGTTGCATTTCAGGAAGGAAAACACAGACAGATAACCAATAAGCTGAAAAGATCCCGGCTGAAGGTCAGAGGAATCCTGTTTAAAGTCATTACAGTGGTGATTGTTGAACATAATCAGGACAAGACTCGAGTCACCCTCCTGCATTTAGTGAAGGAGTCGCACATTATTGACAGATTGCTGATGTACGCTTTACATTAATCCTTTACTTCAGTGTCGATATGTAGTGTTGACACAGTACAGCATGTTATTTAGGCTAACACAAAGCTTTTCACCCACTGAATCAGCATGCAATCAAAAAAAAAAAAACAGATTTCAAATCAATATACAGCACGCCATCCCTGTAGTTACTGCGAGTGCTAGAAAATAATGACTTGTAGGAACCTTAATGGGTGTTCCTTAAAAGATTGGCGGCGGCGGGCGCGCAGGCGATTCTGAATTTTATCGATTTCAAAAGAAAAAGTCAATTTAACAAAGTTGAAAAGAAAAAGCCAGGGGGGAGTGGAGGAGGGAGAGAAAGCATTCTTTTTCACTCAAGCAGTAAACTAAGTACGGCGCAGCGCGGCAGAGATCCCCCCCACCCCACCCTCCACACACACACACACACACACACACACACACACACACACACACACACACACACACACACACACACACCCCTTCTCCCATTATCTCCCACCTCACATTTGCTCTTAGGCAAGCAGTTTAAAAAGCCAAAGCGATTGAGCCAGTGATCCAATTTGAAATGCAGAAATGATTAGAGCAGCTTGCCTCATTTCATATCGAAAAAATTCTCTGATTTATGACAGGGCAGCCGCCAAGATCTATCTCCAAAGGGAATTAGCGTGCAATTTCTTCTTGCATATTTCTGTTATTTAGCCTCCCAATAGCAGATGCTGGCATGGAAAAGAAATAAATAAATAATAAATATATAAATATATAAATAAAAGGCACCAAGGAGGTATCTTTTCATTTTGGGCGATGAAACCACTGCCATTTTAAATGAGGGGAGAAAAAGGAATGACAGACCCGAGATGTGGCAATATTTCATAAACAGATAGTGATTTTGAAATATGGACCTTTTTCTTTTGTAAATAAAAAAGACAGAGATAAAAAAAAAAATCACTGCTACCTCTTTAATATTCAGCCCATGATTGCGTATATTTAGGTCTATACTATATAACAGGACAAACTATTTTTTTATTTAGTTCTTTTTTTTTTATTCTTCCTTCCTGCTGTAAGTCATCCATGCCGCAGGCCAGAGGAAATATTAATATGCGGCGATAACGAGAGCCAGAGGTAAATCTGCCTTAATGAAATTTCCAGTTGACCACATGCAATTTGTTTCATCATCGCGAACAACTAATTGCACGGCGTGTTATCGAGGTGTGTGAGGGCGCTTAAGGTTGTAAACACACATCTTAGGACAGGTCGGGTCCCTAACATGGACATGCACACCTCTACTACAACATTCACCTTACACACACACACACACACACACACACACACACACACACACACACACACACAGTAGAGGAGGAAGACAGAGAAGACCAGGTTCCTTCTGGAACAGAACCAGGTTTACATCAGAACACTGGGGGACCCCCCCCCCCTCAATTATTATTAATTAATACATTAAAAAAGTTAATCTAATATATTTTTATTCATGTATTATTCACGTAAAGTGTCGTGACTGGTTATCAAGGCCCTTTTGTACATATTTAAAATGTCAGAAGGCTCTTTATGGCTTTGATTACTCACTCACACTTAATCCTATTATGGTTGTAGGGATGCTGGGGCCTATCTCAGCCGACACTGGGCGAAGGCGGGGTACACCCTGAACAGCTCACCAGACCATCACAGGGCCAAACACACCCACACAACCATAACCATTCACACTCACACTCACCTGGGAGCAATTTGGAACAGCCAGTCAGTCTAATGTGCATGTCTTTGGACTGTGGGAGGAAACCGGAGTACCCAGATGAAACCCACACAAGCACAGGGAGAACATGTAAACTCCACACAGAAACGCCGAGGCCGGGACTCGAACCTCGGACCTTCTTGCTGTGAGGCTTACTGTGTACTATGGTAGCAAATTCATATGTGTGTGTGTATGTGTGTGTGTGTGTGTGTGAGTGTACAGACCAAAATGTAACCTTTTTAATGTTTTTTTTCCTGTTTGTTCATTTATTTATTAATTATTGTGTTGTTTTTCTTTAATTTGTTTTTGTTTTATTTTGTTTTTCTACATTTCACTCAGTTTTATTTATTTATTTATTCGTTTATTTATTTTTGTGGTGTTTTGACTTGCTTTGCTTGTGTTGTATTGTTTTCGCCTTGTTTATGTCTTAAATGCTTTATTTGTTTTGGGGTTTTTTTTAGTTTAATTCGATGAATTTGTTCGTAATAAATCTGTTTATTTTATTTATTTAAAAATAGTCACCAGTTAGCGATAACATTTCGGTTGCAGCTAATAAGAAGAGAGAAAATATACCGGAATGCAATATCTTTCTCAGTCCCCTCCAGGATAGATCTGTGGAGTGCGAAGGTCTGCGCTAAAACGGCTCCTGCGTGTCATGAAGGTCAGCAGTGCTATCATTAGCTCAGGAGAAGTCACGGACACCGAAAGCGTTACCGTTTTCTTTCTTCCCCTCACCTCCTTCAACTGATCAGAGGATCACCGTATCAAGGGCGGATTAGCGGCGATTTGGGATTTGCGCAATCGGTTAATTTATTGCAGCGAAGGCAGGTCTCTTTCATCTACAGCAACATTTAATCAGAGTCGGGCACACAGGCTATTACAGGTTCCTGTGCTGCCATCAGCTCCATCACAATCCCCCCTGAAATTTCCAAATTATCTGGAACTGGCTTTGGCTTCCCCATAATAAAAAAAAAAAACATTAGAGACTATTCCTGATAGGAGCTTTGCGCTTTTCGCACCGGGCCAATTATAAATAGTGTGCTCCGTGAACTAGATGGGGAGGGGAAAGAGGGGGGGAAAAAGAGAGGAAGTAAAAAAAAAATGTATGTGAAAGGGGAACTTTATCGGCAGCCCCGGCTCCCGGGTTCTGATCCAAATCCGAGCGGCTGAAAATTTATATTAGATCCTATCGCGCAAGCCTAAGTCGGGGAAAAATCAATAGAGGTTATCTTTTATGTCGCAGCGACTTGTGGAAATATTGATTTTCATTTTATAGCGAATTTGGAGCATCGGTTGGTAATCACTGGGCCGCTGACTTCACTGTTTCACCCACTGTATCTCTTACACGGCAAGCAGCGACCGAGCCGAGATGAAAAACGAGAGAACATTGAGACGAGGGGGAGGAGAGAGAAGCTGGGGGTGGGGTGGGGGGGGTGTTGTGCCGTGCCGCACACACAAACACAGACTCACAGACACACAGGTTCTCACTATAAAACTTACTACCACTACTGTGAGTATATGAAGCTTTACAAATATTCTCAGTGTGTATATACAGTAGGTACAGATGACGCTGTTCCCCTACCGCCCTGTTTTTTTTTTTTTTTTATTCGCCTCCCAAATCCTCACCCACCTGCCAGCTCTTCCCTACTTTATGAAAAATTCTCCTCCAGGTATCACCTGCTTTCTTTGAGACACAGGAGCCCAGCCATCCAAATGCTATGACGCAGGCCAATCCAAAACGCGTTCCGCCCTCTTCTCAATACATGAGCTGGAAGACACCCTTGATTGGATAGTGTCACTGTGATTGACAGGTGAAAACAAGAGTACCAGATTTTCTTCTATGGCGTCCTGATGAAACAGGCTGACTCTCCCCTGTTGCTCCACTCAGAAACCCACATAAACCTGCTGCCTTGAACTTTGATTTGATTTTTGGCAATTTTGTTCCATTAATAATCAGTATTTTATAATTTGTTCTCTTTTAACACGGAGTTTGTGATAATAACTACATACAAAACTATATACAATACAATAGATAACTACATAAAAAAACCAATGTTTTTTTTGTTTGTTTTCAATTCTTAGTGTTTTTTCTAGTAGCCTGACCTACCTACTTTACACAATGTCTTACTGAGTGCCAAAATAAAACCATGTTTCTACCATATTTCTATACAAACTGTGTGTACAACTGTCAGTAACCTTATGTTTACTGTAAAACTATAATTTATTGATGAGAGATTTGTTTTACTGCAAATTTCATCGATTTTAGTTAAACGTTGGAATTTTTTTTTTTAACAATGTTTTTGTTTTTTTTTTTTGTGGGTGTCAAAATCAAAAAAAATGCTGTAGAGCAAAGATGCCATATATTTACATATAAAAAAATGAAAATAAATATTTCTACTTTTAAAAAAATTCCTTTAAAGCACCGCAAACAGTAATTTGGTGTTTGTGTGATGAACGTTTGCTTTAAAAGTGTATTCTCTCAGGTAGAGTGTGTGTATTTTTATAAGATAATGAGCTTTAAGATTTACTAATGATCCTGTAGAACTAGTCCCAGTTCTCCTGGAAATTTTGACGGTCACACTTGCAAAACTTAGCAGCCTTCATTATGTTTTGGTCTGAAAAGTGCTCGCTTGTGTAACGCACTGCATTCTTTATTGACATACTTTTTAGTATTTAACATTTTTTTTTAATTTTGTAAATTAAGTTTGTACTGGAAAACTAATTTTTGGAATCGTAAATGTTTTCGCAATGTACAGGTCATAAAATAAAAAATTCTAGCAAAGTTTAAAAAAAAATTTAAAAAAACCTGACTATTGCAGATATGTGACCCAGTCTGGCAAAATGAGTCACAGTGACCAAAAATTTAAAATTGAGTTAGCCATACCATTTAAAAGAGGAGACTAAGCTTTAAAATGGTATGGCTGACTCAATTTAGAATTTTTGATCGCTGTGACTCATTATATGCACATTTATATACATAAAACACGTCTGACTTGACTAAATTTAAACCATTATTTAGAATTATATAACACTGATCCACGTGACAAAGTATTTCAACAATTTGTTCATATATACACACAATATAGAGTTGTGGCGATCCAATATGAGTAGCAGCATTACATTTTAGATCCCATCTCATACTAGTGGAGTAATGTACCCACGCTACACACTCAGAAGTAATGGTGTCTCATGAGAGAGTCTCCTATGGAAATATGGCAGCGGGGAGAGAGAGCCGAGCTGACACACCACCCATTTTCTGTTAGCTAAACCATTTCAGTGGTGCTCTAATGAACGAGAGCCTGAGGGTTGGCAAGTAATGGCCTAGAAAGCCTGACATTTTGCCTGCCAGTAATAGCACTAGCTACTGTAACAGCAGTTGCAGCTCAGCGATGATGTACTCCAGGCTCTCATTGCCCTTTGTATGGAGGGTGGAAATGCCATTTGGGGAAAAAAAAAAAAAAAGAAGAATACAAATTGAATAAAAATCAAGTGGAGAATAAATACAACAGCCAGGCAGCCACAGTGGCCCTCTGTCCACATCAGGGCATGTGGAGAGTAATGCCCCCTATTTCACTACTTTTGATTTAGAGAAATAACTTCAAGCCCGACCCAGGCGCCTGGGAAAAAAAATGCGATTGCGCATTCAGAATAACTCGCCGGTGCATTACGGCACCTAACCTCCGCCGCCCTTTGAAATGGAGACCGATTCTTTAAATTCTTCCCGGGCTGCGGAGCCGATAAGCAATTGGACAACGTGCCCAAAGTTCACCTCGGCTTTCTCTCCTTCTTTCCGTAATTTTCCCAGGCACCCGAGATCAGCGACTAATCGCGAGAGATCTGACACCGGGTTCGGCGTGCAAAATATTTTCCCATAATTCCCGGCTCTTGTAAAAGGCTGGTGCATCCTGTAAAGGCCCTAAAATGTCTTGGGGAGGGGGAGAAAGATCCAAAATGCCATATGAGGGATCTTTTTCTTTTTTTTTTCATTTGCTCTTCCGACATTACAAAAGCGTTCATGTTTACAGCTGGATGCCAGTTGAGTATCTTCTGCTCTTAATAATGTGCTTCCTAATCACCTCCGAAGTAAGTTAATGCCCTGTGTATTTTGTGTGTGTGTGTGTGTGTGTGTGTGTGTGTTATCTCTCCTCCTACAGAAAAGCAAGGCCCCAGTCCCAGTGGTTTTGAGCTCAGGCCCCAGGTGGCTGCTCGATGTGACTTGGCAAGGAGCAGAAGACAACAAAAACAACTGCGTGGTGTACAGCAAAGGTAATCTTCCTTTTTATCACTCCACCACACACACACACACACACACACACACACACAGATCGCTTGCTTTCTCTTTTTGTTCCGTCCTCCCTGTTTATGAGCATACAGACAGAATGATACAATATTAAATTCTCAATAAATAAATTCAGAAATGTCATTTAAAAATGTGTTTTATGTGGGACATGTGTTTATGATGTGTTTATGATGCAGTTTGCATAAATGAGGTGATTCCCCTGTCGAAATTCACCCTTATTAGGGTCGCGGTGAGGCTAGCTCCCATCTCAGCCTACTCTGGGCGAGTGCAGGGTGCACCCTGTGGCAGAACACAAGGACAAACCCAGTAAATAAACAGCGCCTCAGATTAAATAATTATGTGGTTGCTTATTCATCAGTCTTGGATCAAGAATGGGAAATGTGGTCATCCTTGAGCTGGTTCCCATATCTTTCTGTTAATTCCCATGGAAATTCCCAATACCAACTTGGAATTTTCTGGAAATTTCCCATGAAAGGTTCTGGAACTAAGTTCTGAAAATTTACCAGAAAAGTTTGTCCTCTTTGCAACCCTCGTTACAGATAATACAGTACTCAGTGTAATGGGCAGCTTGTTTTGTCCCAGAACCAGGAGGTTTCCCATTATATAAATCTTATAATGGAGTAACAGAGGGTGCTGTACTGTAATAGATTTTGTATATAATACAAAAAGCATAGCAATTTTATTAAAGTAAGGAAATTGATTGAGTGGGAAAAAATGTACATAATGAATGAAAATGCATCTTAGTTGGATATATTGAATACCAACTGTTTGCATTGAGGTAACATCTGATCATACACTCCGACTATCATCTCACATAGACAAGAGTAGTGGTCTGGGAAAAACCCTTCACGTAGGGAAATTTCGACATGTTTGACTTTCTATCTGTCTATGTTTTGTTTTTACATCTCAACCACAGGTTAATCTCTGGCATCGTAAAGCCCTAGCATTCACATCGGAAGGTCCACTCACCAGCATAAAGAGTAGAGAGAATAGAGCATGAAAATTGCGTTCAATAATCGTTACAAAATAATTAAATGCGTTTTGTCCAATTTGCTGAATCACATAACTACTGTATGTGCAACTCGATCAAAGTGTGGCGTTCAGTATTCAAATTTCACATATCAAATACAAACTTTGCCTGATATGATGGCAGAAAGTGAGGGTAAGCAAGATTAGAAAACGTATCTAATCTCTCTATATCTTTCTTTGGATAATTGCATTACTGGTTTCTTATTGTTGAGGTGGCAATATGTTGTAGGCCAAAAAATAAACAAACAAACAAACAAATAAATAAAGCCACCGAAACGGTTGATTAGTTATTTTATTTTATTTTATTTTATTTTATTATTATTATTGCATTTAATTTTTTTATTCATTCATTCATTTATTTAATTATTTAGGGGGGGGGGTGGTGTTTTTTATTTATTTATTTTGGCTGCGGCAACATAAGAGATTTTCCCAAGCCTAAGTATTGTCACAGAAACCTCAAAGTTCGATACCATACAGTTATAAACCCGAAAAAAAAACAAAAAACAAAACACGATTTAATACCAGACGTATCGTGGCCGTTTTTAATTTTACATCCAGTCTGCTTGTACCGCACGTCACCCAGCAGAAACGTCTTAATATCTTTATAGCAGCGCGGCAAACACAACCTACCCATGCTGTCAAAACATAACAGTGGCAGCGATGAGATCTGAGGCTCCCTGTCGACTCAGATTTACAATATACAGCATTGGAGGGGGGGAGACACACAGACTCACAGTACGCTCCATTGTTGCAGATTGCGGTGCATTGACACTACAATTTTAAAGCTCTACATGAAGCTCTAGCTAAGTAGTCAGTTGACGGGTGATATTTGAGACAAATAAAAATCAAACAGTTGATGGGAGGTGAGTGAAATTTGAAGGATAACTCGGCTCAGGTCTGGATCTGAAATGGGGTGAACAAGCGGGATTTGCCATTGGCGGATTTTCAGCCTCCTGGTTCTCATCGGCTAATCACTACACTGCACTGGGGGAGTTATCCTCTTAACCGGCTACTTAACTTTCTCTTCTTTATCAGCAGAATCATTAAAGTTTTTTAGAAGCTGTTCAAGACGATTAAGTGTAATCTTTTTTTTTCTTTTCTTTTAGACCAAAACAGGGCTAATAATAACATTCAAGCTAAAACCTGTATCGTTTTCTTTTTTCAATCACATCTTTCAATCTTTATAAATTGACCCTTTGTTTAAAAAAAAGAAAGAAAGAAAAGGATGTTTTTTATAGTTGGTATAAAAAAGTTTGCAGTGAATAAATTGTTGCTTGCACTTACATCAGCTCACAGGAATGACTTTTATGTGCATATAATGTGTGTTTTGTAATACATAACCAAGGCCAAGCTGAAGAGAAGGTTGTATAGAAAAATGCCCCGGTAATGAATGTATCCCAGCATCCTGTGTGGCATCATTCATTATAAATGGGTGCGAATGACTCCCCTTTGGGTTGCTTCAAGCAACCAGGACAGGCTTCGACCTATATATAGAACACTGCAGGCTAATAACTACAGCGAGCAGGCAAACTCCAGTCTGCTATTGGGTCATGCTACAGTTACAGGAAGTGTGCCTGACTATAAATTGGAAAGTGCAAGATTGTGTCAAGCTGTTCTTAAATTTTTTTCTCGATATACATTTTTTAGTGTTCTGTCTGGTAGCCTAAGTCATGGAATGAATATTTACTGCAGTTGCAAGTGGTGTGGTTTGTTTTACATTAGCTTCACAGTAAGGCGTCAGCCAGGCAGCACTAAACCTCTCCACTTCATCGCCATAACTCATTATCCACCTGCAAGTACCACAATACCACATCTACACACTCCAGCACCTTCTTTCAGCTCCCGCACACACTCCCAGCACCTGTGTCTCATTAAACACAAGCGGTGCCTTTTTTTACATAGAAACACTACACGCGAACATGCTAACACACCTAGGCAGGGTAGCGTTGGACATATGCATAGTGGAAATTTGTTTCTGCTTGCTGATCAAAGTGTTGTCAGAAATTCCAGGAATTCAAGTAAAATGTGATCGATTGGGATTTATGACATCGATCACAATAAAAAATAAAATCACTGATTTTTTTTTTTATATTATTAGTTGATACCCACCTGACAAACATGTCTTCGTTCAAACAGAAGTATATTAAGATGTTGTGTTTAGTACAAAAATACTCAATCAGGTCTAAATCGGCATGACATTTTTACATAACTCCTCTCATATACTAAACACTTGGACGGCAGTGTGTATAATCCTCTTTAGGCTCACCCTGGGTTCACCCTGAACAGCTCACCGTACCATCGCAAGACAACACAGACAACCATTCGCACTCACATTCACACCTTGAGGCGATTTGGAACAGGCAATTAGCCTCTTTGGAGTGCATGAGGAAACCAGATTATACTACGGAAGCCCATGTAACTACGGGGAGAAAACGCAAACTCCATCAGTCAATCAATAAAACAGTAAAAAAGCAGGTTGTTGTATAGTGAGGTACAGAACTGCCCCATCTGTCACATGCTTATCATCAAACATTTCACGCTGTTCATGTACATGAGTCGACAGGTTGCCTAGAGGTTTCTCTCAGTAATAAAGGAAATAAAAACATTTCTAGACAACAAGCTGAGTGAACGTGTTGATTTTTGGCAAAGCCCCGTCACATACGTCACATAACAAGTATACAACAGAAAATTCCTAGGACATTTCTTTTGCGAAAGTCACCAGGAACAAAATTTCATTCGCTTTTTTGTCATACGTTTCTCTTACTATATTAGATGCATGGTACTTACTTATATACCTACATGTATTGTGTGACATTTTTCAACATCAGTATTTTTTAAAGCAATTCGAGGTTTTTTTTTTTTTTTTTTGTTTACCTTTTATTGTGTAACTGCGGCAGCACGGTGGCGCAGTGGTCAGCACGTCCGCCTCACAGCAAGAAGGTCCTGGGTTCGATTCCCAGCTTGGGCGTTTCTGTGTGGTTTGCGTGTTCTCCCTGTGCTTGCGTGGGTTTCCTCCGGGTACTCCGGTTTCCTCCCACAGTCCAAAAACATGCAC
>JAOUQZ010000025.1:12029545-12044902 GCA_028564935.1 Neosilurus hyrtlii
TGTGTGTGTGTGTGTGTGTGTGTGTGTGTGTGTGTGTGTGTGTGTGTGTGTGTGTGTGTGTGTGTGTTGCCCTGCGATGGACTTATTTTAGAAACCTCACTTCCTCGGAGTAAAAACGAGAGTACAGAGATGCATCTGTAGTATATATATATCCAGGCACCAATCGTCCATGTTTTACCATTTGTTTAATTATGTCTTCTACATCCATTGAATTCTGGGTTGTAGCAGTGAATACGAAAAGAAAAAATGTCAGGACATCTGTCTGGGAACTGACTCTCAAGAGAAAGTGGGTCAGGGAAGAAGGCAACAAGCCTAAAGGCACAAGCCGAATAAACGTAATGTTTTGGAATGTTCAAGTCAAAGTCCTGACCTTAATCCAACAGAACTGTAGTGTGAGCAGTTCATGTGAAGAAAACCACCAACATCCCAAAGTTGAATATGTTCTGTATGGAGAAATGGGAAAAAAAGTCCTTTCAAGTTAATGCGCAGGACTAATCAACAGACTGTTATTATGGCGCAAGGGGGTCTGAAAGCGAAGGTTCACATACCTTTGCTACTCACAGATATGTAATCGTGGATCATTTTCCTCGATAAGTAAATGACCAAGTATTCTTTTTAACTACTTTCAGTACTTGTGTGAAAAATCTGATGTTAAAAAAAAAATATGCAGAAATACAGAACATTCACAACATTTCAAGCACCGCTGTGAAACCCTAAGCAGTCTTTGATTAAAGTTTCACAGTACACGATGGAGAAAGAGACAAGTACTCATTTGCCAAACCATTTAATCCTACTAACATCGCGGGAAGGCCTATGTCAGCTGACGTTGGACGAAGTCCTGGTACACCCTGAACAGCTCGCCAGACCATTGCAGGGCCAACACACACAACCATTCACACTCACACCTAGGAGCGATTTGGAAAAGCCACTTAGCCTAATGTGAATGTCTTTGGACTGTGGGAGGAAACCGGAGTACCCGGAGGAAACCCACAAAAGCACAGGGAGAACATGCAAACTCCACACAAAAACACTCTGAGCCTCTGTGCCGCCCGTGAAATTTTCAGTGCTAACATTTTCTTTGTTAAATAGGAGAGCTACTCGACTACTGTACAATTACTCCTTTGCTGTACTGCTTAATCCTAGTAGGGTCGCAGGGAGGTTGGAGCTTATCTCAGCCGACTCTGAGCGAAGGCAGGGTACACCCTGAACAGCTCAGCAGTCTTTCACAGGGCAACACAGACACACCCATACTCATCCCCATTCACACTCACACCTGGGGGCAATTTGGAACAGCTAACTTGCCTAATGTGCATGTCTGAACTGTGGGAGGAACCCATAGGAAACCCACACAAGCACCAGGAGAACATGAAACGCCCTCGGCGAGCCCGGAACTCGAACCCAGGACCTTCGTGCCGTGAGGAGGACATGCAAATCACTACGTCACCATGCCGCCTGAGAGAAGTACTGTATAACCATTAGCAGTGTGCATAACGATGGAACGTTGAGGGAGTTGTTTGCTCTCATCTATACTCATCGGAGTTATTATGCAGTATTTAATATTGAATGGCATATTTGTTATTTCTCCTGCCTTATTAATTTAACATATCTTAGCTTCCCGGTTGCCAGACTATTTCTTATTCATGCCCTTATTTATTACTTCAATCAGATTTGATGTCCATTGAAATGAAATGTTTCTATTCACTTCACCACCATGAATATTTATAGCACGCTGCCTCCCACAGAGACACTGCTTTCAGAGGAGATTAGGAGATAACTTCATTAGCACTGAGAGACTGAGTGTGTGTCTGTGTGTGTGTGTGTGAGAGAGAGAGAGAGAGAGAGAGAGAGAGAGAGAGAGAGAGAGTTATTGAACATTAATAATAATTGCATGCCATTAGATGAGAAGCATGTGGGCAGAGAGTGCGATGGGAATTTTAAGGATGGCCGCAGTCTGAATACTTAGCAAGTGGTGTGGTACATCTGTGAAAGTCACACATAATTGACCTGGGGGTAGTTTTATGTTTCAGACTGATTTGCATTCAACAGCTCAGGATTCTCCTTTATAACGTCTGTCTAGCAATACTAAGTTGGTGATTACGTTGTTTCATAACAGCCTTATTTACAGCAGTCTTAATGACCATGGACGAACAACAAAACATTCACTAACAAATTTTATACGGGTTGAATTAGCAAAAAAAAAAAAAAAAAAGCTGTGACTATCTTATGAGTACTATCTGGGTATCCGACTGGTGAGTTTCTGAAATGCAAGTTCAGTATAAGGAATTCTATATTTATGGCAATAGTAATCCAACAGAAATACAGACATGTATTTTTATTATATAATTCTTCACACATTTACAGAATTTAGCAGACGCTCGTAAACTGGTTCACTAGGACACAGAACATGCACACCATCAGTCAAAACTCATTGAGTAGGTTTTGTGTGGGGTAATTTTATTTGTGTGTGTGTGATTGTGAAAGTGTGTATGCATGTGTAACAGAGTGATAATCCAGGTACTAGCCGCTACACATTTTAGACATGCACAGAGGGACACCTGAATCCAAATGTTTTGATTGGCCAAGGAAGAATAAATTAATAAATAAATAAATAAATAAACAAATAAAAACATCCTAACAAATACTGAACCTGATAAACATGATCTAACTATTTGAGTCGGTTAATAGTTATATGACTAATTTAGAATAAAACTAAGTTAGATAATGAGTCGTACAGGGCCAGGCAGGTGCATAGTCATCACTGAGCAAAACGATGCCCAAAACCCCTCTCACTCACTTATCACACCCTTATTCCTACTACGGTATCTCAGCTGACATTGGATGAAGGCAGGGTACACCCTTAACAGCTCGCCAGACCATCGCAGGGCAACACACACAACCATTCATTCGCATGCCTAAGGAAAGGTAACCCAAGCTAGCAACCTAAGGGAACACAGAAAGAACAAGCAACCTCCACACAGAAACGCCTGAGCCCGAGAATGGAACCCAGAATTTTCTTACTGTAAGGCGGCCATGCTAACCTCTATGCCACCATGCCGAGAAATTTGAAGGCTGCACATATCAGTCCTCTCACTGAAGAATTCCATTTACAAAATCAACGTTAATACCAAGACAAAAAGCTTCATAGTGTGACAAGACTGACTGCTTGTGAGTTAAAACGGCAACCAGGGCTTTATACAACTTGAAAAGTCGAATAAATGCATAAATCAAATTCCAATGGAAGAAACATACGGTTACACTCTTGAGTGTATGCTGAGTAAAGCCAGATTCACACAGAAAGCGATGATCGACAAGCAACCATACAAAGTCAGTGATCGCCAGCGAAATGAGCGACGAGAGGCAAAATTTTCACAAGCAAAGTGAAGTGGGTGGGTCAACCGAGCTGAATTTTCACACAACCGATTCGAGAGGTAACCAGTTAGAGGTTCAAGTGTGAATGTGGCCTGAGGACATGTATTTAACCTTGCTATATCTCTTACAAACTCGAATCTTATGGGCTTGAAAATCATCAACTCTTTTAAAATTTTATCTTCCCTGTCTGAATCACTGAGTATGTAGGACTTAGTGGCCTGAACCCAAAACATGAAGAATCAGAGATTTTTAAAGTTATACAATCATACATGTGTTAAAGTATAAGATTAATGACTTTTTATGGCATTTGGTGGTGGTTACTGACATAAATGCCAAATATAACAAAATCCCAGTCGAACTACGGCGAATTCTCTTTGCTGATCAAAATCCCACTCCATGAATATGAGCTTGTACCATGTATGACTTCATGATGGGAACAATGCAGTTGCTAGTCCTTGTATATACTGGTCCCATGGGCCAGTGGTCAGACTTACTACAGAATTCTATAAAATTTACCTCTGAATTTGATGAGATATAACTCAACTTCTTCAGGCTTATATTTAAAGGGTACCTGTGGCGAATTTGTATTGCTAGCTCTTTAGAACGATCAAGTATGATGTCAGCAGTTCTGTCAGGCAACGTCAGTCCTCGCCCCTTGTTAAGTACACGTGAGAAAACATGACACATCATCATCATAGGTCCGTACACTGAAAAAGCTTCCTTTCAGATGCAATCAGTATTCTGTGAAGACCACTTCAACCCGACCTGCTATCGGCGTGACCTCCAGGCAGAACTACTTGGCACGAAGCTTAAGCTTTTATGTCTAAAATCGGACGCTGTTCCTATGGAATTCCTTCATAAAATGTCAAAGGATGATGACGGACAGGAGCGGCGCCTCGCCAAAAGGAACCAGTAAAACGTAAGAGCCTTTAGCATGCGGGGACTTTTATCACCTAAAATGTCGCGTGCCGCTTGTTTACTCACGCTGGAAGACCCGGCCCAAAGAGTTCACATAACTTCTGGGAAAAAATGGTTGTTCCTCATTGGTTCAATCCCTGGTAGTAATTCACGGGATAAAATTACCCAGTGTAGTGCTTTTTATGGTCTTTTATATTAAATATAGCTCCGTATCGCTTAAACATATTACATTACACACAAAATTATGCTGTAAGGATGAACAACACCGCTACTCTTTAACTCAGTATTACATCAGACTGGTACAGACTTTACGTTCAGGTTTACCCCTGAAGGATGGTGATGTAAGCAAAATTGTGTGTGTGTGTGTGTGTATATATACCCTCGTCCATCTTCGAGGCTTCCAGTCAGCTGAGCAAAATTTATCTGATCAAGTTTGAGACTACGAGGGGAGGACGGCGGCGACATCTCGCATTTTATGGTGGCCTTATCCTCACGAGCTTCCACTGGAGACTTGAGTAATGAAAAAGACACACACACACACACACACACACACACACACACACACACACACACACTGAAACCCACTTTCTTCCTACTACCTCTACTCATTTTAATTATTGACATTAAAGTCTTTTAATGCAATTCATGCTCTGCTACATGTTCATGAAGTCATCTTTAAAAAACACATTTATGTTAGATACATGCTGCAAATATTTTATCTTGTTCACACTGAAAGAAACTTACAGTGACTTTCCGGCGGTGTTTTCGTAAATCACTCGGCTGGCAGCATTAGAAAGAAAAGAGACAAGCATGCAGACAGACAGGTTAAGGTGATTAATCACACAGTCAGATAAAGAGAAATTAATTGGATGCTGATGCCCTGCCGAGATCCCATCATACCTCCTGGCTATAACCGGAATACGACTGAAGAATGAATAAAATATAAATGGTTTCTACTGTAAGTGGAGCATTTCCACATCACAAATGTGAGAACTGTTTTATTAAAACAAGAAAAATATGTCTTGGTTAAAGCCTACAGATAAGCCTTATTTACATAAACTCAAATAATTTTTGTCCTTAAGATTATGTGAAATAATGTGAAATGTTATATAAGGCTTGGGATTAATAACGAGAGGGATTGGTAACCTGCATGAAATCTCACTCACGTCTCAAACTCACGTTCAGCCCAGGATTTTGAGCAGCAAGGAGCACTCACTAAACTTGTGCTGGGATTTAGGGAGTATATGTTTTTCTGACAGTAATCACAGCCGAATGGTATACAAGGTAGGTAGAGTTTTGTTGTAACACATGAAAGATTGTGTAATGCTAAAAACCTTTAAAGCCTATGGGCAGTCTATGTGGAAAAATCTGGCTAAACCGTGCTGCAGAATTGCACGTCACATACATGTGTTATGTGCTGAAGAATGTCGCTTACTGGCCATGGAGACCTTGCACATGCAAATTCTACAGAGCACTGCAGTACTGTGCCAGTACTGTTTCCCAAACTTCTCCCTGGATTCCTGTGGCCCAGCTATAATCTAGCAAACCCTGTGACCCGTATGTGTCCAAAACATGTACAGCGGGTTGTGAGGGAGGCTTTGCTTTGCCAAACATTCGCAAATCAATCACAAATTACTTTGCAAATTGTTAAAAATATCATGAAACTCGGCCCATTCAAGCTCAGCTCATCCATGTCTATAAAGTCGGCATTGAATTTTTTTTAACTCGGACTGTATATATACTGTATATATCTTTATACTGGTCCCATTTTTGACAGATGAAAGTGAATAAAGTTGAAGCTACAACTTCTGTGCACAGGAACAAGTTTACAATGATATTGAGAGCCAGTGTCGGCCATCTCTGTAATGTGCATTTTTACCTGAGCGCACCTCAGAATATCATGTGAGCTAGAATGCAAGCATGAGTGACATCATAAGGCCTGCCAGGCCAGGCTAGTGTAGGTTTCCAATCCCTCTCTATATTAATCACAAATAAAGAAAATACACCTTTTGCTTCTTCCATGAACAGGTAGTACCTGTTGTGGGGTAAGCACAACCATTCACACACATATCCACCCCAGGGGCAATCTGGAACAACCAGTTAGCCTAACGTGCATATATTTGGACTGTGGGAGAAAACCAGAGTACACGGAGGAAACCCACGCAAGCACGGGGAGGACATCAAACCCAGGACCTTCTTGCAGTGAGGTGGACGTGCTAACCACTACACCACCATGATTGTTTTTACATTAAAAATATTTATATAGCTAATAGCTAATGTACTATAAATGCAGAAAATATTGGAGTTATTGTTTTCTAATAAAACAATATGTTGAAAAAGTTACTCGACTACATAACCCTGTTTTAGCATGCAGAAAGCCTTTACTGCTGAGACTAAAGGCACATGCTGTGCTGTGATTTCTCATTTCTTACCAGGGTCATGACACCAAGCTCATGTGCAGTGGATCGAGATGCCATCTTTGGAGTGGAGCGGCCACTGACGGGAGGTGAAGAGCTAGCAAGCGATAGAGCAGTGACCGAGGTGGGGATAGTTGACCGTGGGCGCAGCGTCACATTCAGCCCATCCATGCTACCACTGTTTACACGACTCTCGATCTCATCTGCCCGGAGCTCGGCTGATTCTCGCTCTACCTGGATCATCCTGCAGCAAACGGCAATGAGAAAAAGCTTGTATCTCCAGTGTAGAGTAGGATTAGGAGAGTCTGAATAATTTTACAGTTATCAGGTATTACCAGCATAATTACACATTTCTAACAATTAACATATATCAATTTATAAGAAAAATCATGACACCGACACACATATGGAGAGAGAGTGAGAGAGAGAGAGAGAGAGAGAGAGAGAGAGAGAGAGAGAGAGAGAGAGAGATGGTAGACCTCTTCTCACACTCAAGAGAAATGCAATTTTTTTTTCTGGTAGTGGATTTATACATCATAAAGGCAATGATTCCAAACATGCATCCAAATTATGTCAAGATTATTTGGACAGGAAACAGCAATCTGGGGCATGGGAAATGATGGACTGGTTACATTCAAGAGTCAATTTGTATTTAGTTAATTAAAAAGTGTGTGTCTGTTGTTTTTTTGTTTGTTTTTCCCAGGGGACACTATGAAATTGAACAATTCTCCAAATCATACCCCCAAAAAAAGCTGAATTCTATAATTGCTATAATAATTAGGAGACAGTGTGGGACACAGTAAATTAAAAAATGAAAAACAGTCACACTACTATGTTGCTAGCTAGCTATTTAGCATCAGCGAGCTCTAAGAGGCTAGCATGCTATACAGCTAGTGCCAGTTCTGATTCATCTTTGACACAAAAAGCAACAAAATATTGAATTAAAGTATTTGATAGTAAGACCCTATTTTTATTTTCAAGTATGATCAATTTGCAATGATCAGAAAGTGGGCAGCCATTTTGTCTGGGACGATGAACAGAGGTGAACATAGATATCATAAAGATCAGCTACTCTGTCCTGCGGAAGAAGTCCACACCGTGTCCAAAGCTCTGTGGTCCTGAGCTGTAAACCTCTTAATTTTCTCAGTGTTTATGCTGTTGTAGTCCTCTACCTCTATACTTATAACAGCATTAATATTGAGTAAATTAAATGAAGTTTACAGCTTTGCCAGGGCTGCGATGCTTACAGCAGTTTGCTGCGGAGTGTAGCTAATATAGCCATAATGATATTTATAAGGAGGAACATGCCAGTGCCAGTCATGCAGTAATCATGCCAATGAACAGAAAGCAACAATGCAGTATCAAGAAATATTTGATGGCTTTTCACCAATCAGAAACGAGAAAAACTCCTGAATGAACAATAACACTAAATATTGCTACAAAGACTTTTCTTTCTCTGACTGGTTATAGTAAATGCTAGATAGTTGCTAAATTACTAATTTACTAAATTATTTTTACTAAAATGTGTTTAACATTTAAGTATTTTACTAACTTTCTTCGGCTAAGTAACACACCTGAACTGTGAACTGTAATAAACGTTACAAAAAATTTTCTAATAAATTTGATAATGACAGTCTAATAAATTAGTTGCTCAGCTTTAGATAAATTAGATAAAGATTTTGTTCCAGTAAGGTGTGTTTTTTGTTAGTCCATTAACACAAGTAAAGTGTTAACAGAATTTTTATTCATGGTACACTTTTAACAGACGTTCTTATGTAATTAATCTGCTATACAAGATACACTCAGATGAATCATGCCACATGTCTGCATGTGTTGCCTAATCTTTTCCAGATTGTTTGGTACCATCTATCACAAGTAATCATTTACTCTATTGTATCATGCCATATTTGACAGATGTCACAATGCAAATAGCTGAATTTGCTGGAAAGGAATAATAAAAAAAGTTCGTCATGTTACGGGAGATAAATGGTTGTAAATAAAGTGAAAAACAGAGAAGAAGGGAGCTTAAGAAAGCCCAACTAGAATATTCACAAAAGGTTTACGCTTAAAGGCTTGTGGATTAAACAGACTTCCATATTTGTACCTATATAAGGAGGTCACTGCATTCTGAATACAGGGCTTTGTTAAAAAAACGATCCTGTGTCACATTAAAGTCATTAATTTTCTAAGCCACTTAATCCTAATTAGGGTCGCAGGGAGGCTGGCGTCTCAGCCGACTCTGGAAGAGGGTGGGGTACCCCCCTGAACAGCCCTACATAGCCATCGCAGGGCCAACACACATACAACCATTCACACTTACTCTCGTACGTAGTGCCGATTTGGAACCGCTAATTATCCTAATGTGCATGTTTTTGACTGTGGGAGGAAACCAGACTACCCAGAGAAAACCCACCCAAGCATGGTGAGAACATGCAAACTCCTCACAGAAACAAACCGAGCCCAGGAATTGAACCCAGGCCTTCTTGCTGTGAGGTGGACGTGCTAACCACTGCACCACCGTACCGCCCCGTCACATAATGTCAGTCTTAATCTTAAATAAAAGTATCTTAAACTAACTCAGTTCATTAACAACAAGGTGGGGGGTTCAAGCCCCACTATCAGCGGGATAACACTGCTGTCCCCCCAGTGCAGCTAACTGAGAACAACCATTGCTGATTTTCGTCAAGAGCCATCAGCGTGTTTCTGCCCTGCGATGGCCTGGCGAGCTGTCCAGGGCGTACTCTGCCCTCGCCCAGAGCCGGCTGAGATGGGCGCCAGCCTCCCTGTGATCCTAATTAGGATTAAGCAGTTTAGAAAATGAATGAATGTTACAATGTCAAAATTCACTGATTCTTATTTAAAAACTGAGTTCCAATAAACATATATTTCATATTCAGGCAGTCCAAGCAGAGTAGAATGGCCATATGGGTTTGAGTTGACTGGACGGCTATGATAACTCAAACATTGTAAAGTTAGTTATTCCATAAAATCAAGGAATGGTGACTATGTACTTGCCATGTACGACAAGATTAAGTGGAATAACTTTCACTAAATCCGTGCATTTAAAAAAAAAAAAGTTTAATATTACAAGATTGTGTTTTTATTTGTTTGAAGAAAACCCCTTTTTTTTTTTTTTTAGTATTTTTAAAGTTTCATTTTCAGGCAGAGTAGGTTCAGCAGATGAGCTAAAATTCCAGTAGTAAAATAGCCAATCAGAACGTGTGATTGCTTTCTGTGCGCTGTGTGTTCTGAGGTTATTTTCTGCTCAACCCAGTTGCAAAGTTTAGTTATTTGAGTTATAGAAAACCCCCTGTCACTTTATAGAACAAAGTCTGTACATTCCATTTCTTTAGTGTGTACCTTACCTTACACCATTTACATGTATCTGCAAGATTAACTGATAGTTCACTGTTGCTTAATGCCTGGCTAACTGGTAAATGGCATAAATGTAGGTGTATGGTTGTTTTAATTGAAGTTACTTGTATTGATACAGCCATAACATACAGTAAGTAATCTCTGCAAATTAGTTCCCTTAAACATAAAGGTACTACTATTTTACACAGGATGGCCAAATGTCTGTTTAACATGAGTGACATGTTGCTTTCTGAGGGAAACACAGCTTTCTTGCTGTTTCTAATCTCACCTGATCTCCTCATTGATGGCATCCAGCTGCTCCTGCAACATTAGGGCAAGTGTCTGAGCATCCGAGTGACCGCTGGGAGACAGCATGTCCCCAGAGCTGAACACAGTCTCACGATCATCATCATCCAGCTCTGAGAGCTCTGTGTCACTGCCCATAAGGTGTGAGCGGCTTCCTCGAAGGCTAGAAGGCTGTAACCTCTCCCAGTCCTGTTCAACCATTGGTAGGATCTAAAATGAAGATATTAGTCCTGGTCATGTGATCAGACTTCTTTATTTGCAATTGCAAGAATATAAAACCATGGTATTATTACATGGATAGCATCTTTACTTTACTTATGAATATAAAATGTTCCTTTCAGTAGAAAACATAAGGGGTGGATTATGAGATATGAGTGGAAATATGAAATATGCTTCAGTGTTATTTCATTCTGATGTATATTTATGCTTGTTTTTAATGGTTAAACTTTTTTGTTGTTTCAGTGAATAGTTTACCTAAAAAGCACAAAACATGTATAATTTGTGTATAATCCTTCACCTTCTTCAGTCTTTTTTACTCTTTTCATTATTTAGTACGCCAGTATGAGCACAAGGATTTTGTAACATTCCATGATCCTTATCATGATCCTTTATTTTTATAAATACAAAAGTGCTATAATAATAGTAATTCAAAAATACATAACAAAAAGAATGAAGAGCAATAACAATGTTTTAAAAACATTTAAAGTAGGCAAATTTATAATAAAATCCACCCTAAAAATAATAATGAAAATTATATATATTTATATATATATGTATGTATGTATGTGTGTGTGTGTGTATATATGTGTATGTATTTATATATATATATATATGTGTGTGTGTATATGTAAGTATGTATATATATATGTGTGTGTGTGTGTATGTATGTATATATGTGTATGTATATATATATATATGTGTGTGTGTGTGTGTGTGTGTGTGTGTATATGTATGTATATATATGTGTGTGTGTGTGTATGTATGTATGTAAATATGTGTATGTATATATATATGTATGTATGTATGTGTGTGTGTGTGTGTGTGTTAATAATCATAATAATAATAACTGTAAATGTACTCATTAAGTAAATTGATTTTGCATCATGAATAAGGTTATAAAATAGTTAAATGTGCTTGAAAAGGTCCAAATAAAAACCAAAACTCATGTCTGTCTTTCTCTGTTTCATTAATAAGGTTGTTAGCTTCCTGTATCTTTTAACCACATTTGACAAATCCCAAGAAATCATTTGATTAATCAGAGTTACACAAATGCTCTTCCATACACCATGCTTAAAATTGTGACCGCTTATACACACTTTGATCTTACTAATTAGGAATTCGGGATTAAATACAGAACATGAATCCAGTACATGCCGAATATACCAATGATCACACAGGGTTCCTGATTCTTCACCCGAACACAACAGTCTCGCAGAAACACCCCGTCCTTGGTTCCTCTACTTGCTAATTAGCGTGCCGTATCTATTTGCTTTGGTTTGTTGTGGCATTTTTATTTATTTATTTTTGGTTCTGTGTTTCTGACATGATTCGTGCATGTACATTACGTATCTGTGAGAGCTTGTCCACTCTTTAGGGCTCTAGTTGATTGAAACCCGGTTGAGAAGACAAAAAAAAAATAGATGACAACAAATCAAACCACCGCAAGGCACTCTCAAGGTTTCAGCTAAAACCTATTCAGTGAGGAAAGACAGAGAGAGAGAGAGAGAGAGAGAAGGAGCAGTGAAAAATATATATACACTCTATCCTGTCAGAAAGCTTTTGGCTTATCTTGAGTGACTGTCAGGGCTGGAAATATCAGGGAACAGACAGAAATATATAAAATTAATAAGCTGCTGGGTGTTGTCGGGAGTTATGATGCTTCCATAAATCCTGGTTTGATCAGAGCGGACAAGGCTTAAATCCGGCGCTCCGGAACGCGCAACAGCAAGTGTTTTTGGCCCTGGATTTTTCTTCACCCAGTGAGATAGAAGCCCTTAGCTGGCAAAATAAGATTTATCATCCAGCCGCTTTCCTTTCATGACTGACAAATCGGAGAAAGCTGTGAGCGAGTTGGCAGCCGTTGCTACCTTTAATGGAAGGGCAACGGCTCAACAAGGTGAAACCAGGGCCAAACGGAGGGAGGGAAGGGGAAAAAAAGGTATGCGGAGAGAAAAGAAAAGAAATTGTTAGTGAATTATCAGGTCTTTCTGTCTGAGAAAAGGTCGTGCTTTTTTTGGTCGCTTTGTTTGTTTCTAAGAACATGAAGATGGATGAGGTCCGAGTAATATTTCATGTCATGTATCAGGTAGTAAGAACGCACACGCAAAGCATTTATCATCTGCTCCGGCCTTGGGTTTGATTTATTAATTTTTTTATTTAGTATAGGGTATACCCTATGGCCAAGCTTGTGTGTGATGCGTTTCGTTGTGATCGTGTGTGTGTGTGTGTGTGTGTGTGTGTGTGGTCGCTCTACATACAGTAGATGCGCTTCTGCTAGCAAAGCTAAGCTTCTGAACGAAGTTGCATTTGTCAGCAGAAGAAAGAAAAAATGACAACGCAGTCACACTAGTATTGTTCGCCAGACCGCACCGTGACAACGTAATTCTAATATCAGAGTCAAATTGAGGAAGGGCCGTGCTTGCGCAAATAGTCTTGGTTAAAAAAGCGGGCGAATAATAATAATGGAAAAAACATTTATTTCCTTGATGCGCTCCAAAATGCACCCTGATGCCTGATTAAAGTGAAAAGCAGCCAAAGACTTTAAAACTAGGGGGTAAAATGGACAGCGGGAGGCTTTAATTACAGCTCTGAGTACATGAGGGCGGCTGGAGAAGGCTGGCTGAACACTTCTCGTGAAACACCTTTGCTTTCGACGATGTAATTAAATTAGAAGCTTGACGCCTGAAACGCTGGTTTCGATGGTAAGCTGAAGTTGGGTCCCGCTACGTGTTCCCTTCTCTGATGGATTTCTCATAGCCGAGCTATTTCAGCACCTCAGAAGGCCCGGGTGTGTGTTCGCCTGTGGCTCTTCCGCCATGAATTATTCAAAGAGGGACCGGCTTCACAAAGTGGTCATGAAGGAGGCCAATTCTGCTCTCTGGGAAACAGATTAACGGCGATTTTCTGCCAAAGTTGAGGGGGCATCGACATCAGAAACGCTTTAATGTACTGCTATTTTTTTTTATAGCCATCTATCATGCAAACATCCTGCCTGCTGCTTGAGCTGGAACTTATAGACCTCAGTGAATTTAAAGCCACTAAAAGTTCCTCAATTAAGTGCCTTCGTGAATAGTAAAGATTTTTTTTCTCCGCTGGATGTTGTCTTTATATGAATGTTTATTTTGCGCTCGGAGCTATAGGCTGCCAGATCTGCTTTATAAAGAGGTTCATTAAAATAATGGTAAAAATATTAATGCTTGAATGTTTAATAATCACAAAAGTAGGAATTATAGGAAGGATTCAGTGTAATATAATTGTACAGAAACCACACCTTCACTAGAATATAACACAGAAGCCACACCCCTTTAACTGGATAAGAACTCAGAAGCCACACCTCCTTCACTAGACTGTAACTCAGAAGCCACACCTCCTTCACTAGAATATAACACAGAAGCCACACCCCTTTAACTGGATTATAACTCAGAAGCCGCACCTCCTTCACTAGACTATAACACAGAAACCACACCCCTTTAACTGGATTATAACTCAGAAGCCGCACCTCCTTCACTAGACTATAACACAGAAACCACACCCCTTTTACTGGATTATAACTCAGAAGCCACACCCCCTTTTCTGGTTTATAACTCAGAAGCCACACCCCCTTTTCTGGATTATAGCTCAGAAGCCACACCCCCTTTACTATAATGTTACACAGAAGCCACACCTCCTTCGATAGAATGTAACACAGAAGCCCTTTCTTTAGCATGTGAAACAAGCCACACTTTCTTCACGAAGATGTGGTCCAGGTGCCACACCTCTTTTATTAGAATACGGCACAGAAACCACACCTTCTTCACTAGACTGTAGAACAGAAGCCACATCTAGTCCACTAGGATGTTGTACAAATGCCACATGCCTTTTATCAGAATATGGCACAGAAGCCACACTAAGACTGACAGGCACGGAGGTCACTCCTTCTTCGTTAGACTGTGACACATAGGCCACGCCTCTGATGTTAGAATGCAGCAAAGAATGCCACACCTCCTTTATCAGAATGTGGCTCAGAGGCCACACCTTCACTAGGAGGTAACTCAGGGACCTTCACTCGAATGTGGCTCAGAGGACACACCTCCTTTATCAGGATGTGGCTCAGAGGCCACACCTCCTTTGTTAGAATGCATCAGAGAAGCCACACCTGCTGTACCAGAATGGGACACAACTCAAATTTCTTTAATTTACAGTCAGGAGCACGGGTCACACTCTGTCCACAACACTGTGTGTGGACTCTGTGTGTTACATAAACACTCCTGCAGTGGGGTTTAGAAACTTGGAGCTGTGCAACATTCAGACCGATAAGCCATTAACTTTCTATTTAAAGTATGTGTTACACAATGACATTGAGGTTAGCAGTGATGGTAAATCAATCAGTTCTCTCTCTCTCTGTGTGTGTGTGTGTGTGTGTGTGTGTGTGTGTGTGTGTATGCAGCCTAACCTTCACCCGGCCGGTATCAGTGTGGGTAGATCTGAGCTTTGCTGACCAATCCCAGGCTGTATAGGAGAGGAAACTCTCTAGACATGAAGGAGTGTTGGGTCTTTGCCCAGCCCGGGAGTACGCAACGGAGTGTGTGTGTGTGTGTGTGTGTGTGTGTGTGTGTGTGTGTGTGTGTGTGTGTGTGTGTGCTATCACAAAGTGTGTAGGAACACCTACTGGTTATGCAGAGAGGGTTTAAAGCTACTCCTGCATTCCAGGAGAGGAGAAACAACCATTCTCTCTCTCTCTCTCTCTCTCTCTCTCTCTCTCTCTCTCTCTCTCTCTCTCTCTCTCTCTCTCTCT
>JAOUQZ010000025.1:12045002-12058816 GCA_028564935.1 Neosilurus hyrtlii
TCTCTCTCTCTCTCTCTCTCTCTCTCTCTCTCTCTCTCTCTCTCTCTCTCTCTCTCTCTCTCTCTCTCTCTCGATAACAATGACAGGCTGAAGTGTGGAGCCTGATGGCGGGTTCGGCGAGCTCAGCTCCTTCTTATGATCCAAAAATAACAGGCCTGACTTCATTTTAAAGATTAAGAGTGTGTTTAAAACACTTATCTCTCTAGGATGGAAAGGCAGTTAGACTTGAATTAGATATAACACATTATACATTATAATAATACTATTAATTGTGCTATTTCTCAGTGTCATCAGTTTGGCCTCATTTTTTCATCTTATCTCCATTTTTCGGCTGTGTCAGCACCAAAGGGGACGATGCTTTAAGTGGATTTTATCCATTAAATCAGGATGAAGGAATAAGAAACGGATATTATTTCATGGTTGTAAATGTAGTGGAACAGTTGGCTGGGAAAAGCTTTTTCTTCGGTGGCTGAGGCCCACGTGCATGCATGCAAGTTATGGATGTTCTTATCCTTAAAGTTGGACTAAAAATAAATGTGTCCGAAAAACCTGAATGAGGGAAAAAAAACTAACACAAATGGCACCTGGTTTAATAAAAACAAATCCATTTCAGGTAATTATCATTCAATCAAAACATCTCATTGATTCTGATTGGTGGAAAGCGGGCGGAACGTTGGCGTAGTGGTTAGAGTCACAGTAAAAAGGGCCCTGGGATCGTGTCCCGGACTCGGCTGTTTTGCTGTGGGAGTCTGCATGTTATCCCTGTGCTTGTATGGGTTTCTCTGGTTTCTTCCCCCCAGTACAAAAGACATGCACATCAGGCTAATCGGCTGTTCCAAATTGCCCCAGGTGTGAGTGTGGGTGTGAATGGTTGTGTGTGTTGGTGATGGTCTGGCAATCTGTTTAGGGTGTTCCAAGCCTTCACCCGGAGTCCACTGAGATAGGCGCCAGCCTTCCCGCCACCCTAATAAGATAAAGCGGTTCGGCAAAGGAGTGAATGAGGGTGATTGGTGGAAAGCCACCAGCTCAATCTTGGTATCATTCTAAGAGCTGATGTATTTCATCATCGTGATTGGATAATTGAACAATTACGCCACGTGACCGCCAATCGTGCAAATGTTCCTCCAAATAGATCATATAAGAAAGATTAGTCATGCCCTGCAGTGGACGGTGCCACCTGTCCACCATCTTGGTTTGTTTGCTAGTACAGTTTTCTTAGAATTTATGCTGCTGTAAACCGCATCTGCGTGTAAGTAGCAACGAGCAGGATGGCAGGGCAAAGTACCGCCACCCCACATGACTGTCAGTAGAGTGTAGCCTCCTCTATTCCTCCTTCTAGAAAAAACTAGCCAGTACGTAGCTGTACTTTCAGGACTCGATGCGTGCTTCTTGTAAAGTCTAATTCTTAAAAATAAAAATGCATTCTTAGCATCTATTGCTTTACTTATTTGCTGTATTTTCGTAGATTTTATCTTGCTGAGGTTATCCACGCAGTGTTAGCAAGGATTAGCATCTCACAGTGGCATTGATACTCTCTCCTTCAAACTCAGACTCCTTCAAATATTTCGAATGAATAAGAAAAGAATGATTGAATTCAGCATTTGTATGATATGAATAATTATTCAGATCCTTTGGCCTCAGCAGTTAACACCCCTCCAGCGGAATAATTCTCCATATCACACTTCACCTCATTCAATAATTGCTAAATTCATTCATTCATTTGCTGAACCGCTTACTTCAACAAGGATCGCGGCAAGGCTGGAGCCCATCCACTGCGCAGACAACACACACCCATTCACACTCAGAACAGTCAATTAACCTAATGTGCATTGGGACGAAACCAGAGTACCCTGAGGAAACCCATGTAATCATGGGAATAATATGCCCTTAATTTCAGTGGGTTTCCCAGCACCTGGTAGTGACTAAATAAATGCAGTCTATTTGTTACTGTTCCTTCTACTGGTTAATCATTAAGAATCTGCAATTTAACTAGTATATGATTTAATGAGCATCTTATGTGTATATTTGACTTTTTAATTTTGATGTACTTCATTAATCCCACAGGGGAAATTTGGCTCTGCCTTAACCCATCCAGAGTAAGCACACACATGTAAACATTGAGCATTCGGAGCAGTGGACAGCCTTATTTCGGCTCCTGGAGAGCAGGTGGGGTTTAGGTGCCTTGCTCAAGGGCACTTCAGCCATGAGGGTGGAGGAGATGGAAGGGGAAGGTCCTACTTCAATTTCCTCCACCACCATGCATTTTTCCTTCCGGTTCGGTAATTGACCCAGCGAATGTTTGGTCCCAAACCCGTTTCTCCAACCATTAGGCCACAGCTGCCCCGTTTAACTTCACTCTTGTTCTGTAACTATATTCCATCCCACAGGACAGATATTAGTATTGTCCTGTTTCACCTGATTAAAGCTTAAGCCCACATTCCCTACACAGGAGACCATTTGATTATATTTACCTTTAATTGCCAAGGGGGCCGCTCTCCACCACTTAGCCAGCATTAGCCATTAAGTACAGGCAGGCCGCTTGTGTTTACCCACAGCAATCAAGGGAGGAGCCTCACGGACACTCTCTCTGTCTCTCTCTCTCTCTCTCTCTCTCTCTCTCTCTCTCTCTCTTTCTCTCTCTCTCTCTTTCTCTCTCTCTGTCTCTCACACACTCTTTCGCTCTCTGTCTCTCTCACACACTCTCTCTCACACTCTCTTTCTCTCTCTCTCACACACACTCTCTCTTACACACTTTCTCTCACTCTGTCTCTTACACACACTCTCTCTCTCACTCCCCCTCTCTGTCTCTGTTTCTCTCACTCTCGCTATTGCTCTCTTTGTCTCCCTCTCTCACTCTCTCTCTCTTTCTCTCTCTCTCTCTCTCTCCCTCTCTCGTTATTGCTCTCTTTGTCTCTCTCCCTCTCTCACTTTTTCTGTCTCTCTGTCACGCACTCTCTCTCTCTCTCTCTCTCTCTCCCTCTCTTTGTTTCTCTTTCACTCTCGCTATTGCTCTCTTTGTCTCTCTCTCTACTCCGAACATCCAAAGTCTTGGGGAAAAAGGTGTAAAGCTCCTAGACGCGAGTCGTCTCGGTGAAGTGCCGTCATCACGCTTGAAGAATTTCAGTTCAATGTACTGTAATGTGGAATTCAGCTGGGACGCGTTTAATTGAGTTTTACCCAAACCAGTTGGGAGTAACGCTGGAAGCTAGGTGATGTCGAGGTTTTTAATCTCTCCTGCGCCACGGAGAGGCTTGTTGACGGAGCAGTTCTTTCTCTTTTGTGCACGGAGGGGGAGAGTGTAGGAAAGAGGGAGAGAGAGAGAGAGAGAGAGAGGAAAAAGAAGAAGAAGCGATACATGTGTGGATAAAACCAATTGGCAACCCTCAAAGGGAGAGGGGTTGATAAGGCAAATCCTGCACTTGTAGGGAAATAAAAGAATCCGACTGTTCATTAAAGGGAGAAACAAAACAGGCGATTGAGAAGGCAAGCAGGCCGCCTGGTGGACGAGAGAGAGAGAGAGAGAGAGAGAGAGAGAGAGAGCATCCTGTCAGAGTGAAAGATTGCAAAATAACCAAGAGAATTAATAAGATAGTGTCAAATAGGGAATTTTTTTCATGTCCTTTACAAAATTAGGAACGATGAACCACAATTATCGTACAGAAGGGAACGGCGTTAGCTTACACACACTTCTAATTATGAGATATAACCTCGCTTTGGAGCTCTCTTTCATCTCTACACTCCATCCTCCACACTTACTGAGCTGAGCTGGCACTGAGGTTCAACACCAAACCTTTTTTCTACACACCCAACATGCCATTAGCTTTTCATCGTACATGGATTTTGTAGTATTTATAGTCCCAGTCTGAAGTGCGCTACCTCTGAATCATAGGGATTTTTTTGTATGTATGTACTGAAGAAGGATACGCATAGGCTGCATATAAAGACACTTATAGAATTAAGAGTTCTGTTTGATGCGCCTTGTTGGTCTACTGTGTTGGCACCTTTTATATAATTATATAATTTTATAGCACAATACTGTTAAATTCTTGAATTTTATTGGTCAGAAAGTGTTTAATTCTGATTGGTTAATTCTATTAGTGGACAGATCGCAGGTTTAATATATTATAACACTCTCACTCACTCATTCATTTGCCGAACTGCTTGATCCGACTATTAGGGTCGCAGGAAGGCTGCAGCCTATCTCAGCCAACACTGGGTGAAGGCAGGGTACACCCTGAACAGTTTGCCAGTCGATCATGTGCAGGGCTAACCCACTCACACTCACAATCACAAGGTCAATTTGGAAGAGCCAGTTAGCCTAATCTGCATGTCTTTGGGCTGTCAGAGGATACCGAAGTACCCCGAGGAAACCCACACAAACACGAGGAGAACGTGGAAACTTCATCCAGAGCCCGGTACCTGAACCCAGGACCTTCTTTCTGTGAGGCGGACGTACTAACCACTACACCACCGTGCCACCCTGAGGTCATCACACATTCGCCTGTTAAAGAAAAAGCTTAGAAGTAAAATTAGCTCAACGATTAAGGCTCTGGGTTACTGTTCTGGAGGTCGGGTTCAATAACCCTGGTACCACCATGCTATTAATGTGTGTTGCTCTGGATAAGAGTGTCTACTGAATGCCATAAGTGTAAATAGGGTCGATGGGTAAAAGTTGTAAATGACATGAACTGTGTCGTAATTTGATGTTAAACAATATTTCAGACGTTATTTAAAATACATAATCACCGTGCATTGTTTCTGGGGGAAAAAAAAAAGTCAAGTTCTTTCTGAATTATGTGTTTCAAGGGCAGGTCTCCTCTGGCCAGGGCGCACAACTCGCTCACCCGAGCACAGCCTCGTTAATGAGGTTTCGAATCTGTCCGACTTAAGGTGATACCCTGAAATAAAGCCCCAATGAAAGGCCACTCGGAGGGATAAACCGAGTTGAGAAGGGAATAGTGCGTGTGTGTGTGGGGGGGGGGGGGGGGGGGGGGGGGGTGCAGGAGGAATAACAACCCCTCGATGAGTAATCAGCGCTCGTGCGTTTGGTCGCGTGAGGCGTATTTTGTGAAAATAAAGCCATTCATCAAGACATCAATAAAAATATGGGGCTCAGATTATTATAGTGTTTGAATAGCGTCCGGCCCCACTCGTAAATAATGGCCACCTCCGCTCGAATTAATTAGAATTAGAATGCAGATAATGCGCGAGCTCTTTTTATTGCTGGGACCTGAATCAATTTTACAGTCTTATTCAGGCCCCGAGCAAGGTCAGGCAAAGTTGTTGGGACGAATCAGCGCCTTGTAAAACAATATTTCTGCGATCAGCATTCAGCGTGTGGGTCAGGGCGAGAAATGACCAGATATATTAGCTATCAGAGCGTCTGCTGAGGGATTTTTGGTGTAATTTTGGTTGCTTGGTGAGATAAGCATGAGGGGCACCTTGTCTTTACGGACTATAATTCGACGAGGTTTGTTTTAATCGTACGATTCTTATTAACACCTTCACCTAACATTCATTCACTCACTCATTTGCCGAACTGCTTACTCCTGCTAGGGTCACGGGGAGACTGGAGCCTATCTCAACCGACACTGAGCGAAGGCGGCATACACCCTGAACAGCTCGCCAGACCATCACAGGGACAACACACGCAACCATTTACACTCCCTCACATCTAGGAACAATCTGGAACAGCCAGTTAGCCTAATGTGTGTGTCTTGAGACTGTTGGAGGAAACCGGAGTATGCGGAGGAAACCCATGCAACATACTCCACATAGAAACGCCCTCGAGTACTACAGGGCTCAAACCCAGGACCTTCTTGCTGTAAGACGGACGTGCTAACCACTACATCACCGCGCGGCCCACCTTCACCAAACTGTTACGGAATGTATTTGGGGTATAGATCGACGTCCTTCGCTTTTTTAAATGTTATAGTAAATGTTTGAATTTTGACAATCAGCCACACACTTTTCCACCATTTCTCTCTATCTCTTTCACTTCTTGCTCTCTTTCTCTCTCTCTCTCCCTCTTATTTGGAGCAAAGCTGTCAGATGAGACAACAATAGAGCTATTCCGCTTCCCTGCAATACCTTTGTAGTTCCTCCAATACTTTAGAGAATGGATTTAACATGGCTTTGCCTGGTTCAGACGACAAAGTCCTCAAATCTTCCTATCTCCTCACCTCATTTCCATTTTTGACGCTAGTGCAGGATCGCAGTTCCCCCCTTATACCCCTGCCACCTGCCCCCCCGCCCCCTCATCATCCTCATGACTGTCAAGATTTCCTTCTTTCCAGTAGCAATGACAGTCATAAATCTTGTTTGCCTATTAAGCTTTCATAAATAAGCCTATAATCTAAACAACAAACATCGAAATCATAATTAGAACAATTACCTCTAGATATAACACCCCACTTTTTTTTGGGATCGCGTGTTAGCATGCTAGCGGCGAGATGAAACTCCTCGCACCACACTGACTGAAATTGGTGAGTGTTTTCTGTATAACGAGTGTTCCAGTGACCCTGAAGGTCCCACAAATGAGCTCATCTGTCGCTTAATTACATGTTTTCTCACTCCTTGTTGAACTTTGTCACTCTGTTAGTTCTGCAGCTGAATCTTGATTATGATTTCTGTGATACTGTATAAAAGATGCCAGGATTTCCGAGGACCATAGCGAGGATTAATCGCTGCCGCAGCTGCAGTTTTCTTCCCCTCAGTTTCTATACACATTACCCTACCGCATTTCTAAGGCAGATTTAGCGATGGTTAATCCGTATTTTTTTTTTTTTGGCAGATTTTTAGCATCCAGGTTATTAAAGGATTGAGGCATGAGCTACATATTGTGCAAGCTTCTGATCAGCAGCACCGCTACCCACAATCCTCCCCGAAAAGTGCCCCGAGCGTTCTCTGTGCTGTTCCTGAACTTTGCTGGAATATTCCAGAGTGCCAGACTCACCTGTCTTAAAAGTTTGCAGCACCTGTCAGCTGTCAAGTGGCCGGGGATTTCTCCATGGGTCTTACGCTGGTCTTTCATATCATGGCTCATTAAAGCGCAGCCTGGGCGATGGGCGTATTTACATATGGGCTAGCAGGAGGTTTTAATTTGCACTGGTACGGAGCGTGACCGGAACTGAAGAGCACGCTGCCTCAAAATGGCTTTTCCTCACTTGACACACACACACACACACACACACACACACACACACACACACACACACCTTGTTCCCCGCTCGGCTTAGAAAACACCAAGCTGGGTCTAATTGCCTGAGCTGGGGCACAAAAGATGGAGACGGTGAACCTTTTCCGTGGTACCCTAGAGACCAAGTCCGCTCCATTCGCCTGCTTTCTCATTGGTCCTGGAGATCCTTCTGTGATGTTATTTTATGGAATATGGCTTCATCATTAACTCTTTCAAAAATATATGGAATTCTCCCTTTATAAGTATTTCACACTATATGCCTACGCTTTTTATATAAGTTCTGGAGTTCTGACAGCTTTTGCTTTTAGTGTGTAGAATTTTATTAGTATTATTATTATTAATAATAATAATAATAATAATATTAACAATAATAATAACAGCAGGCAGCACGGTGCACAGTAGTTAGCATGCTCATTTCACAGCAATAAGGTTCTGGGTTCGATTCCCCGGCTTGGGCGTTTCTGTGTGGAGTTTGTAGGTTCTCCCAGGGCTTGCGTGGGTTTCCTCCGGGTACTTCGCTCTCAAAGCGTTCGACGTGAAAAAGTCAGGCTAACAGGCGATTCCGGTAGCTGTGAGAGTGAGTGTGAATGGTTGTATGTGGGTTGGCCCTGCAATGGTCTGGCGAGCTGTTCAGGATGAACCGCACCTTCGCCCAGGGTCGGCTGAGATGGGCGCCAGCCTCCCCGCAACCCTAATTAGGATTAAGTGGCTTAGAAAATAAATAAATAATAATGGTACTAATAATCCACAGATGTGAGGAGCCCCTAGGTGTGAATGTGAGAGTGATACAAATTTCAAATTTTTAGGTAAATTTGAGAAAAGAGAAATCTAATGTTTGGGTAAGTCACCGAGTCGGTTTGGGGGACGTCACAATTCCTTTGAAAAGAGGGACTCAAGCGGGGCAAGTATCCTGTTTATGCTGTTATATGGTTGAGACCATTGCTACAGAGCTTGTAGATGAATGCTGAATGAGATGAGAACAAAATGTTATGCCCGTCAACATTAAAAACCGTTTTTTTTTTCCAGTTTCCATGTGACACGTTACCCAAAGTTTAAATTATCATAACTCTGCCAAATAGCATCCAACATCCGTGCAATGCGTATCAAATTATAGCACATGGACAGATCTTTTGAATGGCGTAAATATTTTGCCACCAATTGCAAGATCTGGTCACATTTGTTGAAAGCAAGCATTCTCATAAAGCTTCATGATCACTTATCCACATACCACCATGTATATTTTATTCCTTCTGACCATCACAACACTGCCCACATACCATGCACACAGACCCGCATGCTGCCACCAATCTCCAGTGACGTGCTTGGCCCAAAACTCGGTTCTCGCTCCTCTCCGTGCCGTAGCGGCACTCCATCAGATCTAGTGTCTTTGGGGCGGACCAAAAGCAGCGGAGATTTTTTGGAAAGCATATTGTCTCGTTCCACCATCTGTGCACGAGGAGAAGATGGTGGGAGAGGCGCCCGTTCTCCGTCTGCGGATCTGGACTGCGGCACCGTCAAGTGAACCTGAGACTAGGCTGCCCACGAGAGCTTAGCACCATCGATTCGCACGTCCGCCAAACTCTATCATCACCATCCCAGAATGCAGCCATTTGGGCTTCTTCACAAAAATCAGGCTGGTGCTGTCGCTGCTGGAAATGAGCGGATTCTCCAAGGCATCGCCTTATGTTCCGATTTTTTACTATCTTGTTAGAAACATTGTACAGCAAGAAATTGTATGGTGGTAAATTTTTGCATACTGGTCTCAACCGCTTTGTTCTGTCCTCAAGTATGTCCATTAAGGTCGTCCTGATTGAAGGGTCTCTGTAATTTCTACGTGCTTTGGAGTAGGGAATTTCAGAAATGCAATTGGATTTTGGTTGTATGTGTACGTGTACGTGCTTTAGCAATGTACTCGTCTCATGTAGGCCAGCGGCTGGTTCAGCTGCTCCTTGGCTGGGACGCTAATACAGAGCAGATTGGTGCAGATCTGCAGCCCTTGTTGTTTGATCTTTTCTCCTCGCCCAGCACACACTGGCACCTTCCACCCCTGCCTCTCCGCATGGCGCAGCCAGAACTGGCATGGCCTCAACCTGCCTGCCAGCTTTCTTCTTCTTCTCCTTCTTCTCCATCTTCTTCTCTCGTACTCGCTTCCTCTCTTGGTACCCCTCCTCACCACCCCCTCTTCTGCCATGCCATACTTGTTCCCTCGTGGTCGAGAATTTACAAGAGTTAAGCTAGTCTAATCTCAACAGGAGTCTTCGAGTTTGCTCAGGAAAAGAAGCGCCATATGTTCACCTTGACGTGTGAGGTTTGACTTTACAGTAACATTCTAATGCATGAGGAAGTCTTTTTTGATTTTGTACAAATATTTTTTTGTTTCATGATAGATCCTAATCTTTTCATAAAAAACTTGAATATGTAAAAAAAGCAGTCAAGCACTAAAATGGGCAACTCTGAGAAAAGAAGGCACCAGACTGGTTATGTTGCTTGTACGTGGTGTGGAAACCTCAAGAACCTTGAATTAATGTACTGTACGATACCTAAAGACCTTGGTACCCCATTTCACTGCAAGATACCCCTCTATGTTTCTAATTTTGATAAAGAAAACCTTGTCCAAACATGGTTCCCAAAGAGTCTAGGGTCATTGGTCAGGTGCTCTAGTGAACCTCAAGCAGAGTTTCTCTGACTGTGATACACGCTTTGATTAGGTGCTGACTTCTGGCATGACTGTCTGGTGGTGTAGTGGTTAGCACATCCACCTCACACCAAGAAGGTCCTGGGTTTGAGTCCCAGGCTTGGTGAGGCTGTGTGGAGTTCTGTGAAGCATGTTCTTCCTCTGGCTACTCCGGTTTCCTCTCACAATTCAAGACATGTACATTAGGCTATCTGACTGGTCCAATTTGCCTCTAGGTGTGGATGTGAGTGTGAATGGTTGTGTGTGTTGCCCTGCGATGCTCTGGCATGCTGTTCAGGGTGTATCCCGCGTTTGCCCGTTGTCGGCTGACAAGCCTAGTCGTAGAATTAAGCGTTTTGGCCACGGGGTGGCTGTTTTTGCATTACTGACTCTTGGGTTCCATGATGCTTTGTTTGGAGTGGGGATAGCTGGTGGAACTGTATCTGTCTGGGTTGTGAGGGGAGTCCCCAGTACCGCTGTGTTCAACCTTAAACCCCCGTCACACTTACTCGGAATCAGCAGAAATCAAGCAGAACCAGTCGGAATGAAGAATTTAAAAAATTCACGGCCACATTTGGGATCAAACTGACCTTAATGCTTACAGCTTTATAAGAATGCCGTTGGAATAATTACAATGCGCTTCGAACCTGCCTCGAATGATTCTTACACATTCTGGGTGCATTAGCTCTCAGATGCAGCTCGATTGTCGTTTGAATAGAAATATTTGAAAATGCAGACTGTTTTAGAATGCAGTTAGAATGCACTTCGAATGCCGAAAAAGTGTGGTTCAGTAGCTGGCCGAATACCGGCTGAAGTCTGGTCGGAAGGTGCCCTGAATGCTGTACGAATTCACCTCGAATGCAGTCAGAACGGCTGCCAATTATAGTTCAAACAGAATGCAGCTTGAATACTTAAAATGAACTATGATTGTACTTAGTACGTAACACGAAGGTCCAGATTGTATCAAGAATGCCGCCGGAATGGTACCTGATAGGGTTTAAAATGCTGGCGAATCTCGGCATGACGTGATGTTGAGCGACCAGGCGATTCCTCAGTTCCGACAGACGTTCCAGCAACAGCTGGCCGAATTTTTTTTTGAATACATTTTGGTGGTGTTCTGAATTACATCAGGACTCATTGGAGGACCAATCAGGACGTTCAGACTGCATTCGAGCCGGAGTCGAGCCGCAATCGAAAGTTTCCGACGGCATAGGAAGTGCATTCCAGCTGAATTCTTCTACTATGGACTTAGATTTCAGCAGCAATCGAGGTGCATTCGAGTTTCATTCTGGCTCATTTGAAGCACATTCAGGACATTCTGGAAGGATTCTCCCTCGAATGCGATCGGAATATTTCGAATGCTGTTGAAATGCCGTAAGAATATTTAGAATGCAGTCATAGTGCGGTTAGAATACACTTCGAATGCCATTCGATATTTCTCCAGTTGGAATGCACCTCGAAAGTTTTGAGCATGAGCAAAACATTCGGGCCGGCCACAAGAATGGGCCCGAATATTTGGAATGCATTCAGAATTTTTAGAATGCAGTTTGAATATCCAGGAATATACAAAGAATTTTCATTCTGACTGCATTCTAGCTCATTCCGGCTCTAGTGTGACTACGGTGTTAACTTTTAAACAACCTGTCCATGTTTTGTCTGTATTGACTCGTTGTTAGGTGACCTGGGGATTTACATTTATGGCATTTTGGCAGATTTCTTTATCTCATTTATAGAGATGAGTTTAGGGCAATGTTCAAAGGACCAACAGAGGAAGCTGGTGGTACAGGGATTGAACCTCTGACCTTTTGATCAGTCACCCACAACCTAAAGCACTCAGCCAGTACTGCCCAGGTATATGAAAGGCAATTTAGTTTCTTCCTTTCTAAGCATGAATAGTATAAAATGACATTTCAGAAACCTCCGGAAGCACTATACCACATCTTTAGATCCTGAAATAGTCAACTTCTTGCCTTCTTAACCTGAACCTGACCTTTAAGGTAAATTGGTCTTTTATGCCGCGTCCATCCTTGAAATACTCAATTATTGGTGTATTCATGAACAGTAACTTTTTTCCAAAAGTCATATTGGACGTTTTTTCGCAAATAAATCCGTAATCAGTTGTCTTTACCCATTTTCCCCCACATTTCTGTCTAAAAAGAAGGTAAAACCTATGCCTAATTGATAACACCAGAGTTTTACAGTGTCTCAGCACCAATCTACACTCTCTCTCTTTCCTTTTTTTCCCCTCTCATGCGCAGTTCTCCGCTATCTCTCCACATCTGGCGCTTATCTTCCTCAGTGTTAACCTCTTCATTTCAGACCGGCGGCGTATGCGCGATCCTAATCTCCTACCTATTCTTTCCTCCACGCGCAGATCTTACCGGATGAGACAATACACAGCCACCTCGGTTAATGAGCCATGTCTATACCTTTCCTTTTTTCCCCTGGTTTAAAGCCTCATGGTGTGAGAATCACAGAGCTTTGAAAGCAAGACGATGTGGCTTTTTATAAGGAGAAAGTGAGCACAGCGTGGACCTAGCGGTGAAAGTCAGCGCTGATGCTGATGAGAAGGCTGATTGTGCAGAATATCGCTGATGAGCCCCTTTGTTTAGCCGTGGTTCATTTAACACTCTTTTCACACAGCTAGGAAAAGGCAACAGGGGGAGGGTATGAGTGTGAAATTCATGTTCTGTGGTAGTACGGTGTGGGCTGTCTAGTCCACTCAGTTGTAAAGTCTGGCTGTTGGGCTGAAATCAAACAGGACCCCATTTGCACAAATCTACTCTTTACCTCCGTGTGTATACTGTACCTGTGTGTACATGCTGGACAGGTACATTACTCTTCCAGGCGCCTGGAAAACATATGGAGGAGAGCGCCAAGTCACTGCACAACTTCCCAGCTATGGCGCTACAAAGCAACATGCTAAATGCAACCCCAGAGATCTCATTAGGAGCTAGGGGACGTCGCCGTGGGCTGATCGGGATCGAGCAAAGCCGGATCTGAGCCGCCTGCCAGCTATTAAACAGCATTTGCATACGCTGTCAGTGTTTGGTGGCATGCAACACTTTTATAGCTTGGTGAGCATCCTCTGACTGAGCATTACTGAGGGAAGACATGGCTTATTCATAACCTCACAGACATGGAGACAAAGTAAAATTTGAAGTAGTCAAAAAGAATTGTTTCTTGCCTTTTGAAGGCAAGTTTAGTAAATTAGCCCTGGTGCCTAAATATATCACATAACCAAATCTAACAGGGTGGAGCAGAGTGCTGTGCAAGACTATACAGTATAACGTACTCACAGTCATTTAAAACTTTGAGAGAGAAATTTCTGTATATCTGTACTTGTAGGGGGTTGGGAGTACACCCTGTGGCTTTATTGACGATAGTACTCGAGCATTTTGTAACACTTCATTGCACACGTATAGGTCATTTAGCAAAAGTGGACTAAATGCAGATGCAGAACAAATGAACAATTTGAGGAGTGGTTTGGAAAGGCTATATAAAAGCTCAAAAATGTCCTCTGTCGTTAGTTTAGTGCACATCACAATGTCATGTCTATCACGTGAACAACATCTCTGGGCAGTGGGTATGGAGGAGGCCAGGTTAAGCTACAGGTAGGTAGACAGGTAGCGAGGCGTATGGGCTGCACGCGACCCACCATCAGAAATCTGACTGCCACAACATGACAGGGTCAGTTGACGACAGGCCACGTCCAGGGCGAGAGAGAGAGGGAAGACTCCTGAACAGGATCGCTACATCCAGCTTCAGCACTTGCGGGACTGGTTTCGCCGTGCTGTATCACCACAAATCACCGTCTGTATCACCACAAATCACCGCCTGTATCACCGCAAATCACCACGTGTATCACCGCAAATCACCACGTGTATCAACACAAATCACCGCCTGTATAAACACAAATCACCGCCTGTATAAACTCAAATC
>JAOUQZ010000025.1:12058916-12069484 GCA_028564935.1 Neosilurus hyrtlii
ACCGCCTATATAAACTAAAATCACCACCTGTATAAACTAAAATCACCGCCTGTTACACCGCAAATCACCGCCTGTATAAACACAAATCACCGCCTGTATAAACTCAAATCACCGCCTATATAAACTAAAATCACCACCTGTATAAACTAAAATCACCGCCTGTTACACCGCAAATCACCGCCTGTATCAACACAAATCACCGCCTCTATAAACTCAAATCACCGCCTATATAAACTAAAATCACCACCTGTATAAACTAAAATCACCACCTGTATAAACTAAAATCACCACCTGTTACACCGCAAATCACTGCCTGTATAAACACAAATCACTGCCTGTATAAACTCAAATTACCACCTGTTACACCGCAAATCACCGCCTGTATCAACACAAATCACCACCTGTTACACCTCAAATCAAAGCCTGTATCAACACAAATCACCGCCTGTTACACCGCAAATCACTGCCTGTATCAACACAAATCACTACCTGTATCACTGCAAATCACTGCCGATACTGACTGTTGAGACTTAAATTTTGGCAGGTGCCATTTTGTTGTTTTTGATGTGCACAATTTATTATTGACACTTTTGTTTTTTTTTTTTTTTAAGCCAACATTCTCAACAAATTATCCATATTTTTAAAAATCCAGTTTTGGGTACCAGAATAAAAATTATGTTGAAAATTTTGTCTCGGAGTTTTTCATGACTGTTGGTGTAGTATATACTACATGCAAGCAGTGTGATCTGATTGGTCCACCATTTCAGGATTTAAAAACAACAAGTTTATAGTATGGTTAGGCAAAAAACTGTAAACACTTTGTGTTGGTCTGTCACATAAAATCCCAATAAAATACATGAAAACATTTTTGTGGTTATAACGTGACAAAATGTGGAAACGTTCAAGAGGTATAAATACTTTTGCAAGCCACTATATACATATGTTTAGTTTGACAGCTATTTTAACAACAAGACATTACACCATGCCTATATATTTATACGCTGCTGCTGAATTCTTGCATTAGAAGATGTTGATTAAATTCCTATAACAGCAGCTTTGACATTTGACAGTAATGCTGGCTGTAATTCCAATTAATGTTTTTTTAATAGTTTATATATTTTATTTTAAAACTAACAGCATGTTCACAGGGAACTGACTGGCGTACAACATGATTAAGATTTGGATCTTTTTTTTGTTGTTGTTAAAAAAAAGAAGTAACATTACAAGCACATAATCATTATCATGTTGATGTTTGCTGTAAGTAGATGTTTATGGAAGGAGTCTCCGGTGTCGGCGTTTGTAAAGGTCGGTAAATATTCCACTATGAAGAAAGACTTGTACCTTTTTTTTGTTTGTTTGCTTTGTGAAATTTAAGTGACAAGGCTGGTGAGGGTGGCATAGTGAGTAGCACGTCTGCCTCACAGTAAGAAGGTCCTGGGTTCGAGTTTTTGTGTGGAGTTTGCATGTTTGTGTGGAATCTAAAGACATGCACATTAGGCTGTGTAAAGTTTCTGTAGATAGCTGAGTAGGTGGGACAGTGGCGTAGAGTTTAGCATGTCTGCCTCACAGCAAGACGGTCCTGAGTTTGCGGCCTGCGGTCGGCTCAGGCTTTTCTGTGTGGAGTTTGCATGCTCTCCCCGTGCTTGCATGGGTTTCCTCTGGGTACTCCGGTTTTCTTCTACAGTCCAAAGACATGCATGTTAGGCAGATTGGCTGTTCCAGATTGGCCATAGGTGTGAGTGAGAGTGTGAATGGATGTGTGTGTTGGCACTGGGATGATCTGCCGAGCCGTTCAGGGTGTAACCCCGTCTTTGCCTAGTGTTGACTAAGATCCCCACCACCATAGTAGGATTAAATTGTTTGGCAAAAGAGTGAGTGAGTGACGGCTGGTGAGGTAATAACTTTTTATAGCTGCTGTAATGCTAGTGATAACAGGAACTTCACATGCATGCCAGAATTATTAGTATTACACGCTTACTTAAATGTACTACAGTATTAAATATAAATGGGTGAAAAGTGTACAGAAAACAAATTGTGGATTCATCGTGGATTATTTTCCTATAGGATCGCACTCTGTCATGTTTCACTCCTTACACAGGGGATAATTTAGGACTGTATAGTCATGGAAGAGAGTCTTTTTCTATCTCTGCATGGTAAAGAGGCGATGTGATGCATCACATATTTATGTGAATCAAAAGGATTTTGTATTCACGAACACTGTGTTCAAGGGCAGGGTTGATGTTTATTTAAAAGGCTGCACCTGGTGCTAATGTGTTGCTTGAGGAAATAAAATTGAGGTGCTTTCTTTTCACGAGGAAACTGCGAAGACACGGTGATCTGTTTAACCAAGAAGGTGCGAATACAGTGTATCGAGTCTGTTCAGATTTACAGTCTGAAATTTCTGTAAAGCATAGCCCCATTTTTCCCATTACGATACACCCTTATTGCATGAACTGTGCCTCGGCTTTTCCCGAGATGCCTCAGAGCGGTGATTTGGGAGATTTAGAGAGTGTGGAGAGTCTGAGAGGGGTGTTATACAGGCTTCTGATGGATTGGCTGTGATAGGAGGTCCATGTTAAGAGGCAGGGGGATAAGAGGCTATGACATTCATGCTGTAAGGTTAAGGTGTCGCGCACCACTATTACTGGATCAATACTTCTCAGTTTTGCACTTATCTCTGGCCCGATGCTTAGCAGCTTTCCTGGACACACACCAGGGACTTGGAGAAGAACACACCATCTAGCTCTCTCACTAGGTCTCTCTGTCGCTTTCTTGCTCACACCATGTTGTTTCTTTCATTCTTTTCTTCCTTTTCTCTATGAGACGGCTTCAAGTTGCACTGAAAGACTAAATACTTCTTTTAGTTGCCAGTGTAAGGTTGCTCTCTAAAAGCTCTGAGGATTGTTTTAATATAGATAAAAGGAAATTAAAGCTCAGACGGTGAAAAGGTGAGGTTTTGTTGTGTTAGGAGATAACTAGGACACTTTAGAAACACCGCTGTGTGTTTTAGGTACAGATGAGAGACACGTATTGTATTTAGGACCTAGCCACAGAGAATTCTGGTCATGGCAGTCGTTTGATTTTACTTAAGGTGGGGGAAAAAAAAAAACAACCGTTGTGAGTTAAAATGGGTGAAAAACGCTCATCTTCCCCAGCGGAGTGTTTGCCTACTTTTAAGTCTTTCATTAAACTTCTGAAGCCAGAGTTAATCCTTGCTTCACCATGCAACAAAAAATTGGATTCAACAATTAAAAAGAGGAAAGAAGAAGAAGAAGAAGGGGAGGGGGGGGACACGGAGCAAGGCTGATCGCTCCATATTCATATTCCGATGCAGGCGTTATCACTTAAAAGGCTTTCTAATTACAACAGCAAGACAAAAACTGCTTGGATTCCTTCCAGACGCGCAAAATGATAAAGTAAGCTCGCTCTCACTGCCGGGCGCTTAATCTCGCCCAAGCACCTTGGAGCGTCATCTCCCAAACACATGCCACTGAATGTGGAAATGCCATTTGGAGATGCAGGTGTGACATTTGATAAGAAACTTATGGATTAAATATGTTGGACTAATGAGGAACCCAGCTAGCCCATCAGGGCAAACTGTTGGCTCGGATTGTGCGCCAGGCGATAACATTCCTCCACGCAAAACTCCAAATTCATTATTAATAAACAGCCGCAGTCTCTCTCACTCACGCTCACGCTTGCTCGCTCTCTCGGGCGGATGAGTGAGGGATGTTGCTTCTCATCAGGAGTGAGAGGAAAAACCAGAGGGAGGGTATGGAGTGAACAACGTTTATTTTATTTTATTTTATTCATTTGTTTATTTATTTATTTGGAGACAGAAGTTCGGTTCGTGGTTTGGTTTCCATTCACCAGTGTTCACTCACACTCATCCCTTCTGTTAAACTGTCAGATGCTGTTATCGGTCCAGTTTAAAGTGGTTCTGGTCACCATACAGGCGGCAAGGTGGCGTAGTGGTTGGCACATCCGCCTCACAACCAAGAACGTCCTGGGTTCAGGTCCTGGGCTTAGCAAAAGTTGCTTCTCTGTGGAGTTTGCATGTTCTCATGTGGGTTTCCTCTGGGTAATCCGGTTTCCTCCTACAGTACATAGATGCACATTTGGCTAATAGTCTGTTTATAAACTGCTCCTTGGTGTGAGTTTGAGTGTGAATGATGGCGTATGTGTGTGTATGTGTGTGTGTGTGTGGTGACCCTGTGATGGACTGGTGATAGTGTCCAGGCTCCAACCTACCAAATACCAAAGGAATAAACGCATCACCATTAATCCACATGATGTTTGGGATGTTAGTACCTCCTAGTCGTTGGCCGTCTCATCAACATCACATGATGGCATTTAAACTAAAACACGTTAGTGATCCGCCCCAATGGGAATTAGCTTAATAGTTTCTATTTACTGTCTCTCCATTAGTATCTAATGATGTAAAGGGTAATAGATTATGCAAATGTCGTGTATTAAGGTTTCTTTCCTGGGATTTTCTGTCTAGGATTCCTTTCTTTCTTGATAAACATGTACAATTTTGCTATCTTGTTTCATCTCATTTTTATTTGTTTGTGTATTTATTACCTCTGCCAAGGAGTTTAAGCTTCACCTTCAGTTCGTTTTTTTGTTTGTCAGCAATTTTATGCAAAAAGACTCCGACACGGAGAGACAAGGAAGTCTTGATTAAAATTTGGAGATGATCCAGATCAAATCCTGCATCCAGGAATTTTTTTTTAAAGGATTCTTTAACGAGAACGGACAATCGGGGGTGCTCTGTGTTCGCTGTAATTTTTCAGCTTGGCAGAGGTTTGTGCACGCCAAGAGCTCTTGTTTATTTATTTATTCATTTTAGCCTTAAAATGTAATTTTACCTGTTTTTTTTGTCTAAAACATCCCATATATATATATATATTTCTTTGTACAATCGATCCATTTATCTATTATATGGATGTATCTATCTACCAATTAAAGGTACTTCTAAAATACCCAGGACTTTACAGCATGCTTGAGGATGTCACTGTGTTTTTCAGTGAGAATTTCTTTTTTTATTATTTAAAAAATGTAAAAAAATAAATAAATAAAAATTTAAATCCTTGTAAAATTACAGCATGTTAGAAATTCACATATTTTTTTTTTATCCTTAATTTATTTATTTCTGCCTGGGACCTTTACAACATGTCAGAATGTTTCATTTTGATTTTAATTTAATTTTTTAATCAGAGGAGATTTATTTTATACATTTCTCTTTAAAATCCCTGAGACCATTCCAACATGTCGGAATGTTTGTGATTCTTTTAAAATCTATGGGCATGTCATGTTAATATATATATATATTTTTTTAGAATCCTGAAACACTGCGGCATGTCAGAAATGTCATTTTGCTTGATTATGTTTTTGAATCTGTTCGGTGCCTTTATAGATTTTTTTAAGAAAGCCTGGGATATTACAGCATGTCAGAAATGGTGTCAGTGTTTTGTGCTTCACTAAGCCACCAGTGTGAAGTGCTGAGCCCTGGCTTGACATTTAGAGTGATTTCGAGCAGACTACAGCAGCATTAAAGGCGTAGTACGTCAAAGGCTCTTTAATGAGGTGTGTGGGGCATCATTTCACCCCTGATGAAGTCGACACATCCAGCCATCAGCCAAAATGCGTGTGTGTGTGTGTGTGTGTGTGTGTGTGTGTGTGTGTGTGTGTGTGGGTGGGTCCATAGCCCACCCTCCACCTTCATTCCAGTGTGTGTGAGCTTGCTTTCTGTGTGGAAGGCCGGATTGGAGCTGATTCTGTGAAGAGTGTCAGTGTAAAGCAGCTTAGCTTAGCCAGGCAGCGGTGTGGCACTGACTGACACTGCTTTGTTTCTCGGTCCAGTAACCGTCCAGAAATCTTACATATTCAAACCGAGCCTCCAAATTCAACAAGGAGAATACTGATTCTCATTCCGGTAAAATCAGGCCAGTGTACGTGATGCCCAGAAATATTCTCGTCACCTCGAGGTCTGAGAGACAAAAAAAAAATGAATATTCAAATAGCTTTAAGTAGCGCTTATATTATCTGGCAAATAAAAACACAGGTAATTGTCTTTCCTCTTTTCCTCAGTCTTTGTTTTAGCATGTGCAAATAAAGGTTGTGGGTGTCGTGACGCCGTTGAAGCGGAGCTTTATGATGGTAATGAAGCAGCGCGGTGTGTGTGTGATCGGAGCGAGACGGATCCGAGGAACAAGCGATAACGAACAAGTGACAGCAGTCCTCGACCGCGCCAGTGGTCAATTACAAAGACAATTGAAAGTCCGGAGAGTGAGCTATCCTGACAGTATTGCTGAGTGTGTGTGTGTGTGTGTGTGTGTGTTGTGTGTGTGTGCGTTTGTTTATTTATTTAAGTGCATCCCTACTTCCCATCTCATGAGGTCCAGTTTAAAACTTTCCTCTCCTAGTTTTGGTTCCCAGAAAGACACTAACGTATTCATTTTTATCATTAATTATTATTATAAGCCTCAAAAAACTGCAATCCCCTGCTGCGACTCCACCGAGTAACCCATTCATATTCATAGGTAAGCTGGAGAATTTATTTCTCTGGCCTATTTCATACATTCGAAATATGTTTATTTTTATTGTATAATGGATAGAAGGTATTCATACAGCTTAGTCGTTTGATATGACACTGGAGGTTAATGTTTTTCTGATTTGGGGGAGGGGGGGGTGTTACTTTATTTATTTATTTTTGCAAAATTAGTTCATAGGCAAATAAAATTCAGCCAGAAAAAAAGAAATCACAGAGGGGAAAATGCACAGATATGTACTTTAGCCTCATGCCAACTTTATCCAGATGGACTTTTGAAATGTAAATGTATAAGTTTCAATCTTGTGAGATAGAAGTATGTATGCTGCTCTTACTTTCCCATCAATCCTTTCTTTGATGTGTTGAAATGCACTATTTTAATAATATATATATATATTTTTAGATCTTCTGTATAAATGTACAATATGACTGAAGCCAGAACTCCAGCAGTACAAACTAGCCATAGTTCATCTTTAACACGTGTAATCATCCTATGTACTGTATATTTGTGGCCCATCACAGCATTCAGTTGGAAATGATTAGTTTTGAGTTATTGGTAGTGTTGTGTAGCTGATATCTTACACTTTAAAATGATGTCACATTTTCTAACACATGTTGCTAGTTTTGTAGGAACTAACCAAATCCTGCTAGGAATTTTCAGCCTTTTAAGCATTCAGCTTTCGAGAGAATCGTGTTTAAAGTTGAAGAAGATATTTATAAATTTCCCCTTTGCTGTGATGGGTCACATTTTCTTTTAAACTAGGGACTTTTTATTATTGACCAAATTTCTGTATTTGCTTAACTGAACTTCATCATGTTAATAGCTTCACGTTTCTAAAGAAAATTCTGATTTAAGGCGACTCACTTAATAAATATTAAAACGGTCATTTAAAATTATCTGTTTGACTCGTACCATATCTACACGGAAAAACTTGTTGCTTAAACTTTAAGGGAGAAACCTGGCTGCATTAACATGTTTAACAATAAAACTACAGTGAGTACAGTGAAACTCGATTGCCTACAAGTTTCAAAGTCTAACATTGTTAGGCAACCAGATTACTGACTGATTCAAGTTAAACCAATCGATTTTTACAGTCCGCCTTTTCATGTGATGTCATTATAAGCTATTGAACATGATCCCATTGCAGCACTATACTGAACCACAATACATTGTTTTGTTTTTATGTCAAGGAGCAACTTAACTTTACTTAACTTGACTTTATATTTAGCACCATACAGTCTATTAATCAAATGTGTTGCATAATTTAGTGAAGTTCATGCTGTTGTTTATTGAATTAATAAATTTAAACAAATTTGAACAGTCAAAATGGCCACTGTGGCAGTTACAGCATTCCATTAGGAGTCACAGCCTTCACCGAACATCAAAATATTAATTAGATGTATATGTGTGATAGAAGCAATATGTGGCTTACTTCTTATCTGACACATATAAACTAAAATAAAAATATCTAACATTTAATAAATAATATTCTATAAACGAAATGTAAGATTTTTTTTTTTATCTATTTTGAAATATTACATCAATACCAACCTACCTGTAAACATGAGGTATTGAGTTGAAAACGAGCTACTGTATTAAACTAGCAAGCAGTTATTTCAAAATAATAAGATATCAAACGGAAATCACAAGCTAGTTATTCAAATTAAAATAATATCATATCAACTTGATTTGATGCTATCTTTGAATCGAATTTTAAGTAACAAAGTTGAAATAATGAGACATGACATGATAATAATGAGATAATATCCTGAATTAGCTAATTATTAATTAGAAATGGTGAGATATAAGTTTGATGAAATTTAAAAAGCTGAGGAATCAATAACAAGATATTTCTCAATAATAAGTAAAAAAAGAGAGAGAGAGAGATCTTGAATCAAATAAATATGCTAGCGAATGAGCAAATGAGGTATCACTTCTGAAATAATAGCACAGCACCTAACTTTTCCTTATGTCCTGTGTTCAGTATTTTATAAATGTAGTAGAGGTTTGGGCCCGGCTCCTCAGTCAGTGCCCCTGTAGTTAGCCATGTCTCAGTATTATATACACAACAGTCTGAGCTGCACACCTTCACCTCTAGAGGAATAAAAGCCATTCCACCAGCGGAGTTTCATCTCCTTAGGCCCACGCCTCGGCTAATCTCTCCCCAAGAACATTTCCACTCCAGTTCCTCCCCACTCCAGACATATTTGCTCTCGCCAGCCACTCGTGTCCCCGTTAAGATTTAAACAGCAAACAGAGAGCTGAGCGGAGATAACCTGCTCCCAGACCCACTCCACTCCCCCGACATTATTTTAGAAGAGCAGATCCGAGCTCTCGGCCGCCGCGGCGCGATTATCTGCCACGATCCTCCTCTCTCAGACACAGCGGTCATTCATTCATTCATCCTCAACCCAGGCACACGTGCACCCTCAGAGACGGAGGTGCAGAGGCAGGCGTGTGACTGCTGGGTCATGAGGAGGGAGTGCAGGAACTGAGCAACATCACAGCAGCCGAAAGGTGCAAGTTTACAGCTTCTGAGTTCCTCCAGACATCATGCAATAAGAAATCAACAACACCGCAGTGTCTCTGGAGGGTTAATGTTTATTTCGGGTGTTGATTTTAATATATGATTTTCACTTTTAATTTCTGGCAGTGATTCTGTGATTATCCAGTGCACGGTTCAGATCAATAGAAATAATATTAGTAATATATCACATGGTTCAGTAGCGCTATCCCTGTTTATTAGAAATGTGTGTTATATAGAATTAAGCATTAAAATACTTTAAATGTCGAATTACCTTTAAATAAATGTAGAACTCTCTTTGATCTCATGCTTGACCCAGCCTTTTTCAAAACTCATCCAAGTTCAAGTTATATTAAAAATAAAATAAAATAAAATAAAATCAACCTTGTTTCCTGCACATCCACCTCATCAAGTCAGATTTTCAACATGAAGTCACGTCATCCCTATTTCCTGATGATCACATGAAGGAGGAAACCAATCTCTCTTTATTTGGTTTCATTTTCCTGATATGATATTGTAATACTGACTGATCACTTTAGAAATTCATATTATTATTAATCCCGTAACATAATTTTTTATTATTTATAGTATACTTATTATTATGTAATTACTAAAAGTAAGTTAGAAATGAAATAAAAGCAACTTTTAAAGTAAAGTGAATACCCTTAACGTCATCACCCCATTAGCTTGGACACTAGTTAGCCACATTTTGTGTGCTTGCTAATTGTACGCTAGTTCATCTCGTGCTAAATGTTAGCTGTGATGAGTTGTTAGCCGAGATTTCTTAAAACGAAGTAATACTGTATAAACAGCACTTCAGTCATGGAGTCACTTTCTCTCCAGCATTCCTCAAATCATACATGTTTACTCTTCTTTCATTAACCTTCTATAACACGTGCTGTAATTAGCTACGCACTCGTAATGAGCTCATTTGCTTCGACCTGTTCTGGTTTCTCTTTCTGACTTTGCCCCCTATCATCACCTGAAACAGGAGGTCGAGTTCTCCAATAACGCAACCCTCCTAACGCAGCTGCCTGCATCAAATATGATGTATATTAACACCGGCGTCGCGACTCGGCGCTGTCAGGCTCCTGTTATAGAGTGCCGACCCCCCGCCCCTTGTTTTGATACAGCCGTAATTTAAAGACCCATCTTAATTGACTTAGATGTTTTTTTTTTTGTTGTTGTTGTTGTTGGTTTTTTTTGCACATGCCTCTTGCGAGTGAGTGCAGTGCTGCTGCTTTATTGGGCCACACACAATGCAGCCGCTTCAATTTTACCATTCATAATGAATGCACAGGCTCCATTCAAATGCAGCCATAAGCACACAGCAGATAAGAATTTAATTAAATGTAGATTAAAACCAAACAGGAAAACACACTCGCTGATAATTTTTTTATCACCTCCCCTGGTCATATTCTCACACACACACACACACACACACACACACACACACACACACACACACACACACACACACACACACACAC
>JAOUQZ010000025.1:12074230-12099519 GCA_028564935.1 Neosilurus hyrtlii
ACACACACACACACACACACACACACACACACACACACACACACACACACACACACACACACACACACACATACATGCTTTACATTCATCCTACAGCTCTGGACATGGAGTTTTTACATTATGACTCTGTTAATTTTTATACTTTATTTCTGAAATCAAGGCCACAGGCTTCTATTCACTCCATTGTTAATACTTTATTAATTAATTTGTTGATTTATTTATTTATTTTTACAGGAAGCTGCATCATACCATATAATAACCCATGCTATTTTTCACAGTCAGTAAACAGTCATAAATTAACAGACTTGTATACCAGTTTCATTATGTGTAGCTTAAATAATTAGCAATGGAAAAAAATGTAGGGGGGGGGGGTTTATGATACATGACTGTTCACAATTTCTGCATTAAACAGTCACTTTTGGCAAACTTTTACTTTATATGTGTAAACACACTCACCAGGCAATTAACCGGGACACCCGTGCACCTGATCTCCCATGCAGTTATCCAGATTATTAATTGAGTGCATTAAAAACATCTTGTGTGATCTCTCTCTCTTTCTCTCTCTTTTTTTTTTTTTAAATATGATTCCAAATGTCCCGTTTGGCCGACCCTGTGCTAATTATAGCCTCAGATTCATGTTCAGGAGTAAAACATGACACTGTGCTCTTCTATTCATCAAGAATGTTAAGAGTGATTGCCATGACCAGCTCTTCAACAAGACATTTAGTGCCCCTGCTTCCTGTATGTTTTGTGGTTTGTTTGTTTTTCACACTATTTTATATGTAATACTCTAAAGACTAGTAGACTGTACAATCCAGCATGGTTGGACAAGTCATTCAATGATGAAAGTCATTATATTCATCGTTATTATTGCTTCTTATACTTATTATATAATTGACTGGTACGATGAGGCAGATTAATAATATTAACTTGATCCAAGGATTATTTTAATAAAATTGTGTTCTGAATGGAAAGTTAAGGACAGAAAGCTCTAGGAAATTTCCAGAACATTGTGTGCGCATTCAGTAATGTGAGTAATATTACAATAAATGGATGTGAAGCAGTACTGAATGGAGACGGTGGGATGTTAAAGTCGAATTCAAAGCACTTAATTACCAAAATGAATGTTTCACAGATGGGAAATAAACACGACTGTAAGAACGTAAATTGTCGCGCTTTGTGTCTGCAGTGATACAAATGCATAGATATGGAAGGTAAGGAAGTTCAAATTAAAATACTCCAGACTACTTAGATCACTGTGATTTATATATATATATATATAGATAGATATAGATATAGATATATATAAAATTTAGATATCTATTATGTATACACTGCCTGCACAAAATATCACCTAAAACTAAAAATGGATTAAAAGGAAGTTTTAAAAAGTAGTAAATAGAGGCAGTGATTTGATGTTACAGTACAGTCCTGGTAACTAATGTATTGTTAGCATTTAATAAGTAATCAGTGCCTGTATTCATCAGTCCTCATACCAGTAATTGGTATAATTGCTCATAATAATATGCAGAATTTATGGATTTTATTATTGTTGGTAATTAAATTGTAAAAAAATGTATAATAATAAATTAAAACAGGAGCTTATTATTATTATTATTATTATTATTATTATTTTACTGTTATTTACACCTGGAGACCTGGAAGTTATCAACATTTTAAAATGTCAATTATTGCAGCTTGAGGTAAAAAGCCACTTGTGGTGTATTTTGTTAACATTTAAACTACATGTCACTTAATTTCCTTCGTAATTTTTTTATTTATTTATTTTATGATGGTTGAATACAGTTTATAGCTGAAATGAGGCGTTGTGTAATTACTAAAACCGCAGCAGTGAGTTTATATTTGTGTGTTTTGGTGTCTGGGTTCTTGTTCCAGATTCTGCCGCAGTCATTTGTTGGGACAGATGGATGAAACAAAAGCCGATGTGCCTAACTATGGGTTTTACAGCAAACTATTAAAGTCCTGCGCTGTTTATCCACAAACATTTTGAATACCTGTCTTCAGGCCAGTTTAATTATCCTCCCCCTTCTGTCTGTCCCTCGTCACTTTGTTGTCTCCCAGCAGGAGAGAGAGAGAGAGAGAAAGAGAGAGAGATTTATTCCTGTATTCATTAAGATATGACTGTAGTGCTAGAATGGCGTGACTGTATTTCCACACTCCCGAAAAGTAGCTCAGCTCTTCTCCGTTCGCACGAGGTCTTTCTCCTGCAAAGTCAAAGCAATTAAAGCGGCCTGTGATGGCTGCTTTTGAAATCTCAGCGCCTCGATACGTGCACTCCTCTGATTCGGTTCGATTCATCATTATGGAGCACTTAGATGTGTAATTCCGTCATTTACATCTTCCGTCCTTTCATGTCCACCTCTTTACCGGTGTGTTTAAAGCCATTATTAGGCTGCGAGCAATAAGTACGAGCGGCAAAGCCCCTGAATCAGAAACGACGAGAGCCACTGCACGGTAAACTGAGGGAATGTAGAGGCAGTTTTTTAATTATCTGGACTTGGTACAGGATGCCGGGGGTTTTTGATTGTTTAAACGAAGCAGCTGGTTTATTGTCTCCGCTTAATTCCTCCATTGTTTTTGGAATATGTCAGACTTCTTTATTCTTTTATCAGGTGCGCTGCAGGAGGAGGAACACAATAGCCTTCATAGCGACTGCGCTGGCCGCCGCACAAAGGCTCTGGGCAAAAGAAAAAAAAAAAGAAAAAAAAAACACCTCAGGCCAGGCGCAAATTACACTTTTCTCCAGCGCAGCTTCGTCTCCTCCTTCATATACTGTATGTGTTGTTCTTGGGAACAGTGTACCTCTGACATACATATAAACACAGCACAGCCTAAATAATAGCACAGATAATAATAATGGTAGCACTGTCTATTCTGTGAGCAAGCTCGAAAATCAGTTCAGGTTATTCTGAGTCACTGCGGTCAGCGAGTACTGCTGTGCTACATACAGAATCATCCCTGAAACCATGTGACCTTCCATGACCAGAGGGTAACACACTGTTCCTTCATTCTCAAAAATTGTGTTGAATAGTTGGATTTATAACTTTTCCCATGAAGTACAGCACAAATAAACTAACCGATAATTCATTCATTTTCTAAGCCGCTTAATCCTAAATAGGGTCATGGGGAGGCTGGTGCCCATCTCGGCCGACTCTAGGTGAAGGAGGGGTACACCCTGAACCCATCACAGGGCCAACACTCATACAACCATTCACACACCTTGGGGCGATTTGGAACCTATTAGCTTGTTCTACTGTGTTTTTGGACTGTGGGAGGAAACCGGAGTACCCAGAGGAAGCCCACGCAAGCATGGGGTGGACATGCAAACTCCACACAAACGTTCCATGCCCAGGAAACAAGCCCGGCACCTTCTTGCTGTGAGGCGGATGTGCTAACCGCTGCGCCACCGTGCCGCCATGTAATCTAGCATTAGTATATCTGTACATTAGCAATTATAGAATATTACTCATTAGCATATTGTATTTCCCAGAATGCTACATTCATCCCAGATGTTATACATGGAGCATCTTATTTTAGGATGGAATTATTCCAGAGGATGCCGCAGTGTCGGAGTACATTGATTGATTGATTGATTGATGACTGGATGGATGGTCGGTAATGTTTTTAAAACTATTTCACCATTCATAAACATAACCACCAATCAAGTATACAAATGCAATATATGCAGCACTGAAGTGGGTGGGGCTTGCCATGTTAAATATATTTCTAATCTGCATATTCATCACATGCAGATTTATTTATCAAGTACAAAGTGTCTGTAAACACTCACTCTTTCTCTCTCAATTGCTGAACCGCTATTAGGGTTGTGTGGAGGCTGGATCCTATCTCAGCTGACACTGGGTGAAGGTGGGGTACACCCTGAACAGCTCACCAAGCCATCACAGGGCAACACACATGCAAACATTTACTCCCACATTCACACCTAGGGGCAATTTGGAACAGCCAATTAGCCTAATGTGCAGGTCTTTGGACCGTGGGAGGAAACCGGAGTGCACAGAGGAAACCCAGGCAAGCATGGAGAGAACATGCAACACACAGAAACACCTTCGCCAAACCCAAGACTCGAACCCAGGACCTTCTTGCTGTGAGGCGGACGTGCTAACCACCAATAGATTAGCGGAATGTAATTTCCGTATTACACCCAGCACTAATCCTCTTTAATACACTAGAAAAATATTAAGCAAGAAACAAAAAACTGTAAGCGCAGGTGAGTTTTGACAACAGATCACCTCAGGAACATTTTTTTTTTGCTCCTGCTGTGTTCGTGATGAGCTCTTAATGAAATGTTTCTACACTTTCAGGGGGGGTTGACTGGTGTTGAGTTGCTCTCCTTGTGGCAGGTGACAGTTCAGATGTGCGCTGATGTTAACTGCTGCCGAGTGCAGTGGGAGTTCTGTTATTTTAATTAGAAGATAAGGATTGAGAGAGTCTCTCCAGGCAGTGTGTGGTGTCGGTGACAGGATCCAGATGATGATGATGATGAATATGATTCACCTGCTGATACACATGCTAACACTGTACGGGTTTATAATATGAGACTCCTGCTTCCAATGAGAACCACATGGAGACTAAAAGACACAAGGAAAACATGTGGAACGCAGGCATGGGTATACGCAGTGACCTCGATTCAGTTTTATTTTCCTCATACATTTGTAATAGACTCGCTGTTGCCTCCCTCCACCCTGATTCCTGAGCCAGCAGCTGGACGGGAATTGCAGGTCCTCCTTCATTCTGACGCTCTGTCGGAGTGTTTGCACGTTTCTGAAAGCTAACAGAGCGCTTTAATTAATTGTCCAGCTTTCCCTTTGAAACAATGTCCTAATTCTGCCATTTAGCACCAGCATATCATAGTTTGTTGTTATCTCGGCAGCCAGATTTCGGTAAATAGTCATATTAAAAACTTTAATCTCCTGAATGGAAAATGAAGAGCGGCTGAAAGCCCTGTCATGTGCAGTGATAAATATTATCTGAGCTTAAACCTTCCCTCTTATCCGCACAGCCTCAACCACCCTCACCCCCTGCTGTCACTCTCTATTCTTCTAAGTTAATAAATATATTCGTAACACTACAGTAGAAGGTTCCAACTTAAAAAAAATTAAATAAAAAAACGCTACACAAGTCTCACACACGTTCTCTGTCTCACCGGACACTACAGTACTTCCATGACATAGTGTGCATCTTCAGTGTGTTCAATAAACTTCTCACAAAAGGGGCAGAATGGTGGTGTAGTGGTTAACACTTCTGCCTCAAAGCGAGATGGTCCTGGGATCCAGTCCTGGGCTCGATGAGGGCATTTCTGTGTGGAGTTTGCATGTTCTCTCTGGGTGCGCAGGTTTCCTCTGGGTACTATTAGGCTAATTGGCTGTTTCAAATTGCCCCTAGGTGTGAGTCTGGTCAGGGTGTTGGCTGCTCCAGAATCCCCGCGACCCCTAAGCGGTTTGGTAAATGAGTGAGGGTGAGCGACTTTTCGTAAAAACGGTCATTGTATAAAAACTGGACATGCTTATTCATAACCTTCCACATATTAAATCAATACATGTGTAATAAGGATACAACTGACACTCATCCCAGAGTCATATGATGATTCACTTGTGTGACACTTAAAATAAATGTGAATGCATTTATGTGTTTGTTTGTTTGTTTTTTATGTCGGATAGGTGGCCAGCTATGGTGCACCACCACCAAGAACATAATGGAAGGTGAGGAGCTTGTGGCATTTGTGGTGGACTTTGACTCCCGGCTGCATTCAGTCAATCACATGTCCCTGAGCGAGGGCATGTACCCAGCACGTCTTCTAGACACCATCCAGCTCCTACCGCAGCAGGCCGCCATGGCGTCCATTCTCCCCACCGCCATAGTCAACAGTAAGCACACAAACAGTAAATTATTGTAACAAAGCCTCAACATCCTTACACTGCAGGGATGTTTGATTGATTGAGGATGCACTTAATCACACAGTACACGAATAAAGTCATCGAACTGCTTCCTGCAGTAAATTTGGCCGCAAAGGTGTTGCATATGGACACTCACCTGTTCCCTGGCTGAGTTTGGCAGCATTTTGGCCAGCTGAGACGACTCGGCTCTCATCACGTACACCCACCTAGGAAAAGCTATTTGCCGCATGTATGAGTTGTCCATACATTAACCTCTGTACCAGGGATCCAGGATAAACCTCACTGACCTTCAGTGGCGTTTACAGTAAACATCCTTTCCAATATGTTAATCGCAGAAATTCCATCCACGTGTAAACACGGTTGGTTGACTTAATAAAGGCTATCGAGGGTTCAGCATGACAGGAAGGCTACTCCTGGCAGATGGTGCCCTGTTTTAATTTGCCCTTGAGGTAAGGGCACCAACATACTGGCATCAGTTTAAGCTGTTGTGCCATATCAAGTTCAGTACAAGTACCTGACAAAACTGTTCAATAGAATATCTGACTGAAAATGTAATGACGTGGATCATGTATCATAGTTATAAAATATACACCAATCAGCCATAACATTAAAAACATTACGAGCACCGACAGGTGAAGTAAATAACATTGATTAGCTCATTACAGTGGCAACTGCAGTCGGAACAGTGGTGTAGTGAGCAAGTTAGCAAGTCCACCTCACAGGAAGAAGGTCCTGGGTTTGAGTCTTGGGCTCGGGAGTTTCTGTGTAGTTTGCATGTTATCCCCGTGCTTGTGTGGGTTTCCTCCAGGTACCCTGGTTTCCTCCCACAGTCTGAAGACATGCACGTTAGGCTAACTGGATGCTCCAAGTTGCCCCTAGGTGTGAATGTGGGTGTGAATGGTTATAAGTGCGTTGGCCTGTGAGCAGTTCTTGGTGTGCCCTGCCTCCGCCCAGTGTCGGCAGAGATAGACACCTGCCTTCCCGTGACCCTCATAGTATTAAAGGGTTTGGCAGATGACAAAGAGAGAGAGAGAAATAGCTGCCAAATAGTGGGAAAAATTGAACGGTCAGTTCTGGAAGTTGATGTGTTAGAAACAGTAAAAATGAGCAAGCATAAGAATCTGAGTGACTTTGACAAGAGCCATATTTTGTGATGGCTAGATGACTGGGTCTATTTATCTCCAAAATGGCAGGTCTTGTGGGGTGTCCCTGGTATGCAGTGGTAAATACCCACCAAAGGTGGTCCAAGGAAGGACAACCAGGAATGTCACGGATGCCCAAGGCTCATTAATGCACATAGCAATACTAGCGAAGGCTTGTACGTCTGGTCTGATCTCACAGAAGAGCTACCGTAGCACAACCTGACGAAAATGCTGGCTATGAGAGAAAGGAGTCGGAACACAGTGTCCTGGAGCTTGCAGTGTATGGGACTGCCTAAATAGAGACCTGTCTGGTGGTGTTAATGTTATGGATAATCAGTGTATAATGTCCAGAGACAGGATCAATAAAATTTGATTAATTATTTGCTTAAATTAAATTAAATATTTTTGTTCAGCTTTCTACTTAAGAAAACATGCACAATTACCATAACATGAATACAGTTAAAGTTTTGTAGTGAGGTGTTTACTGTCTAACTGAACCTGTTCACATTGCTATTTCTTTCAGAGGACATCTTTCCTTGTAAGGCTTGTGGAATCTGGTTCAGAAGTGAAAGAAACCTGCAGGCTCATCTGATGTACTACTGCAGTGGGCGGCAGAGGGACCCTGACGGCATACCTGAGGAGAATGAAGTGAACCCCCATCAAACCCCTAGCATCTGTCCTTTCCCGCAGTGCAACAAGAGCTTCGGTACTCCTCGTGCGCTGGAGATGCACCTGAACACACATAGTGGTGAGTGAACATCCTAAATAAAGCTTCTGCAGGCAAAGGGAGAATTAGCCAAGGTATTCTTTGCTATATAAGGGTGGTACGGTGGCATAGTGGTTAGCACGTCCTCCTCACAGCAAGATCCTGGGTTTAAATCCCGGGCTCGGCAAGATCGTTTCTGTGTGGAGTTCTCCTCCTGCTTGCGTGGGTTTCTCTGGGTACTCTGGTTTCCTCCGATAGTCCAAAGACATGCACATCAGGCTTTCTTCCTGTGGCAAATTGCCCCTAGGCCGGAGTGTAAGTGTGCGATGGACCGGCAAGCTGTACAGGGTGTACCCTGCCTTCGCCCAGAGTCAGCTAAGATAGGCTCCAGCCTCTCCACGACTCTATTAGGAGTACGCAGTTTGACGAATGAATGAATTCTTTACTCTATAAATATATATAAACAAAATTTATCAGCCAAATGAGTTTTAATCCAGTGTAACATCAGGAAGGTGGTGGATGGTTGTGCATACTGGGAGATAGTAGGTTACCTGCTGTAATGTGATAGCACCAAATCTGATATCTACCTTTTATCTTCGTCAGGTGTCAAAATGGAAGAGACACTCCCCCCTGGCACCAGCTTGAAATGCACAATCTGCAACTATACAGCGGATTCTCTCATTACATTCCAGCACCATATCATCACCCACCTATCACAGGCGGCCTTCAGATGCAATCACTGCCATATCAGCTTCCAGAACCACAGGGAACTCTTGCAGCATCAGGACTTACACGGCCATTCAGGCAAGATCCACAGGGAGAGCGACAACGAGCAATCACCACGGGGGACAGAGGAAAGTCTGCAGACCCGAACAGAGCTAGCTGCCAGAAAGGAAGCTGTCATGCAGAGCCCCAAAACTATGACCAACAAGGACAGTGGCCCCGATGTGGAGTTGGAAAGAACCGAGAAAAAGCTTGTGCTTGGACTTCAAAAAGGAGAAGGTCACCCAGGTGCCAAGGCCAGTTTCTCTTACACTAGAATCAAGTCGGAGCCTTCCAGTCCCAGACTGGCCTCCTCACCAGTTCAGCACAACATGGGACCCACATTTCCCATGGGCCCATTCCTGTCACAATTTGCATTCTCCCAAGACATTTCAGTGGTGCCCCAAGCGTCTGAGATTTTGGCCAAAATGTCAGAACTTGTGCACCGCAGATTACGCCATGGAGGGAACAGCTACCCACCGGTCATCTACAGTCCTCTGATGCCAAAGGGGGCAACCTGCTTTGAGTGTAACATAACTTTCAATAATCTGGACAACTACCTAGTCCACAAAAAACACTACTGCAATAGTCGCTGGCAGCACATGGCAAAATCTCCTGATTTCTCCACTGTTTCAGATAAGGTGACAGACTCTGTGAGTCCAAACAGTAGCCACAGTTCAGTAGGGTTGCTTGCTGGATGTCACCCACCAGAGACCGATCATCTAATGCCATCAGCATGCTTGAATTCCTCTGTTTTGGACATTATTAATGGCGGTAGTAAAGTGCCTGAAAAAGACATCAGTGGGCAGGTGAAAAAGGTCACCACACCAACAAGTGTTGAAGAAAGACTCAATGGCAAGCAGGCTGAAGTCAAAAGTCCAAACACATCCTTAGGGGAGAGTGAGAACGATCCGAACAAAACCACTTGCGAGGCCTGCAACATAACCTTCAGTCGGCATGAAACCTTCATGGTCCACAAGCAGTATTACTGTGCCACGCGCCATGATCCACCAATGAAGCGCATGTCTGCTAACAAGGTGCCCGCCATGCAGAGAACCATGAGGACACGCAAACGCAGGAAGATGTATGAAATGTGCTTGCTAGAGGAACAGAGACAGCCAATAGGGCCACAGCCTGGATTTTTGAGCGTTCCCACTCTGGGGAGTCCCTGTACATCCCAAGACACTGTGGAAGGCCTGGCTGACCGTTTCCATCCACGCTGTGACGTTTTTCCAGGGATGGTCCCCAAGCACCTTGAGGCTTCTCTTACAGTCACGAAATCCATCCTCGCTCCCAAAAGCAATGCAATTACAGATGCACAGGAACTGGATGCACCAATCGATCTTAGCAAAAAGTGCTCACTAGTCTCTGACAAGACATGTAACTCACCCAAAAGACTCCTGGACTATCATGAATGCACTGTTTGCAAGATAAGTTTCAACAAGGTGGAGAATTACTTAGCTCATAAACAAAACTTTTGCCCAGTTACAACTGCTCAGCACAATGAGATTGGTGGCATGGACCAGGCTGGGTTTCCAAGCATGAAGATTGAAAGCACTAATCCTGAAGACATGTTTGACAAGAGTCCTGTGAAGTCAGAGAAAAATGGTGGCACCAAGGTCACGGTGCAAAACGGCGGTCTGTTCCCTCCGCACCTTGGACCTGTACCAGATCTAAAGACGTTCAATGAACCCCAGCTTCTGCCCTCCAAAGAAGTGTTTTTGCCACATAGCCTTTACCCTGGAGCAATAAAAAAGATCAAAACAACTGAGCCAATATCGCCGTATTTCGGGATAAAGCCAAGTGATTTCCTGGCAGGGGCCATGGTTAAACAGGGTGAACCGAGTGACCAAGAGCAGGGCACTAATGGAGCAACTGAAGAAGGCAAAGAGCAACCAGCAACCAATGGCATCCCTCAACCTAGCAAAGACCCATTGCCCCTGCTCCCGAAAAACAGGGGAATGGTCATCGTCAACGGCGGGCACAAACTGGATGACACCCAATCATCGGTTCCCACTCAACAAGAGAACCAGCCCAACAACACATCGCCAACAGACGGCCAAACATCTCCAACAACATGGAGTTCCGAGAACCCCCCAGATCCCAACGGCAGCACATCACCCTCATCTAAATCTCCAGTTGACGACGCGCCACCCGTCGTGCCCAAAGGCATAAATGGTTCGGCTCAGCCAACCGGAAGCGGCAAGTACTGCCGCCTGTGTGACATCCAGTTCAATAACTTATCAAACTTTATCACTCACAAGAAGTTCTATTGCTCGTCACATGCTGCCGAGCACGTGAAATGAAATCTTACTCTCCCTCCACCTCTCCCTCCTCCTCCTTCTCTCTTTTTCGCTACACTGTCGTGTCTGGAATAGTGCATCATGCAGTTTTATATGCTGCTTGTGGACAATCAAGAGCTTCGTCTTTCATTTTTCATCGAGACTTTGATGCAAAACTTTTGTCAAGGGGAAAAAAAAAATTCCATGTGTAATATTGGTGCCACCTTCACCTTTATTTATTTTACAATCAGTATTAATAGGAGTAGTGACCTTAATTTAAACACAAAGGAAATTTATATCAGAGTCGTTTGTAATGTTACTGTATAGTCATTCTTGTGTAGCAATCATTGTTTACACTGTATTGTAGGTTCAACAAGACGATAGACAATACAAAACCGAAATGCATTTTAGACACAAAAATAGCTACTGAAGCACTTGTGCATTCTTATTTGCTGTAAGTTTTTTTTTTTGTTTGTTTGTTTTTTTGGTTTTTTTTGTATATGCCTAAATGTCATTTGCAGTACTCATGACTTCTCAGCCTTAAACATGGTTCGAAGGGAAAACCAGGCACAACTCTGCATCTCATGTTTTGGCATATACAGTCCAGTCCATCCAGCTTTGCATATATGTATGTAGCTCTTGGTCTGTGTCTTTTTTTTAATTTTTATTTTTTTAATGTTTTTTTTTTTAACTCAGAAGTGGGTGTTTTCATCAGGATGGCAGCGTTCTTGTATAGTACTCGTATTTCAGTTTGCGATCCATTTTGGTCTCCCTTTTTAAAAATTGCAATACTTTGTAAAAAAAAAAATGTAAAAAAAGAAAAAGAAAAGGAACATTACTCAAAGCAGTATTAGGAGAACGGGAACATGGCAAATATTTCTAACTCCTTAAAAACAGCAATTGTACGAAAGTAATTTTATTGATGTTACTTAAACTGAGGTGGGAAAGAATTTTGGGAGGGATGCGTTAGAAAAAAAAATCATTCCAATGTCCTTATAATGGAAAAAAAAATATTTCTTAAAAATGTTGTTGCTATGCATGTATATGGATGGAATAAAATTCCAGAGCTGTTGGAAATTTTTATTTTGATGTGGTGTCATAATTAAACCTTAATCCTCAGGATAAACGTGACGTCTTTGTTTTCTTTGAATAAAAATGTCCAGTAATGGTTTTCCCACAATTCATAGCAAACGTTTATCACAGTCAGTTAAAGTTTAAAAAAAAAAATAGCTTGTAATTTGAAAAAATAATAATGAAAATAATGTCCATGTACATTGTGATGATGTGCCACAGCTGAGAATGTAAATGATTTCCAAACAGGAAACGCCGCTGGTGCTCGGAAGGGCGGATGAAACGAACAGGGTTTCATTGCCTCATTGCGTGTTTGGTTTGCCTCTTTGACACGAGCTCCAGTAAATGTTTGCTTACCGATGACGCCTTTTTCGAGATCATGTGACGATCCACCCCCTGAATGTGAATGAGTTTGGCCTGAGGGTAAACTCGCTTTAAACCCTTCCTCTGCACATCAGCAAAAACCTGACATGCAAAAAAATAAATAAGTAAAATACGTCATCTTAAAAAAAATACCTTGTTTAACTTGAGCGTCCGGCTGACGCAGCCAGCCTGTGGACAGATTTATTTCAGCAGTGCATACAATAATAATTACACAAATTCTCTTCAAGTCCTTGTGGCTTAAATAAAAAAGAAATAAATAAATGAGGTATGTTTAGTTTATTATGGATACCGAGCCAATCACTGAGTAGAAAACACTCACTTGGTTGAGGTGAGATGAGAGATGCTCGTCAAACGAGTCCCCGATTATGACACTCAGGGATGTTGTGCTGGACATTAGTTTGAATTTGGTGAGTTCTCTAATGGGGTAAAAGGGATGAAAGATGAAAAATCAATGAAGAGAAACAAAGGATGATGTCTCAGTTTATTCCCAGTCACTGAATACTGAAGAGAAAATCAATGTGTGTGTGTGTGTGTGTGTGTGTGTGGGATGTAGGTATTCATTGTAGTGGGGTCCTGAATCTGTTTACACTCTAATGTTATGGATTTTTGTCTTCATTATCTTAACAATGCTTACATTTTAAGGTGAAGGCATGTTTTAAGGTGGGGGGAAAAGGTTAAGGGTTACGGTGTGTCCATGGGGAATTAATGTAAGTCTACGTATTGTCCCCTGAAGTTATAGAAACCAGACTCTGTGTGTGTGTGTGTGTGTGTGTGTATGTGTTTTACCTGACTTGAAGCGCGCTCTCGTTCAGGAAGTAGTGCTCATCCACGGCGCTGCTCTGGTGAGCCGGGTTACTCAAGAGGTATTTCTGATCAGAGGATGAAATCAGGTATCACACGATCAAGAGACGAAGCAAACAGTCTGCATTGAACTCTACTGCAAGTTTACATGTAGGTAAGAAGGTCCTGGGTTCGAGTCCTGGGCTCATGAGTTTCTGTGTGGAGTTTACATTTTTTTCATGCGCTTGCGTGGGTTTCCTCCAGGTACTCCGGTTTCCTCCAACAGTCCAATGACATTCACATTCACAGTTGCTCCCTGGTTTGAGTGTGGGTGTGAATGGTTGTATGTGTTGGCTGTGTGATGGTCTGTTGAGCTGTTCGGTGTGTACCTTGCCTTCGCCCAGTGTCAGCTGAGATTGGCTTCAGCCTCCCCGTGACCCTAATAGGATTGCGCAGTTCAGCAGATGAGTTGGTGAGTGATGTGAGAAAAACTGTGAGTGGTGGATGTTGCAGAATCATCATAACAGCGATTTGTTTTTTGCTATTTTATTATTCAAACAAATTTACGGAATGTCACGAAAAGCCTGGTGAAGGCTACTTACATGGAAAATTTAAAAAACAAATCTACGTTTTCCTGCAATCACGATAACGAGAGACGGTTTCGACAGTTTCACTTTTGCCACGTGAATCTTTACAGCTTTTCACATTCAGATCTCAGAAAATTAGATCACTGCAGATCTCTCAGAGAATCAGATCACTTCAGATCTCTCAGAATCAGATCACTTCAGATCTCTCAGAGAATTAGATCACTTTAGATCTCTCAGAGAATCAGATCACTTCAGATCTCTCAGAGAATTAGATCACTCATCTCTCAGGGAATCAGATCACTTCAGATCTCTCAAAGAATCAGATCACTTTAGATCTCCTAGAGAATTAGATCACTTCAGATCTCTCAGAGAATCAGATCACTTCATATCTCTCAGAATCATATCACTTCAGATCTCGGAATCAGATCACTTCAGATCTCTCAGAGAATCAGATCATTTTAGATCTCTCAGAGAATCAGATCACTTCAGATCTCTCAGAGAATCAGATCACTTTAGATCTCTCAGAATCAGATCACTTCAGATCTCTCAGAGAATCAGATCACTCATCTCTCGGAATCAGATCACTTCAGATCTCTCACAGAATTAGATCACTTTAGATCTCTCACAGAATCAGATCACTTCAGATCTCAGAGAATCAGATCACTTCGGATCACTCAGAGAATCAGATCACTTCAGATCTCTCACAGAATCAGACCGCTTCAGATCTCTCACAGAATCAAATTACTCAGAGAATCAGATCATTTCAGATCTCTCACAGAATCAGACCACTTCAGATCTCTCACAGAATCAGACCACTTCTGATTCTCTGAGTAATCTGATTCTGTGAGAGATCTGAAGTGGTCTGATTCTGTGAGAGATCTGATCACTTCAGATCACTCAGAAAATCAGACCACTTCGGATCACTCAGAGAATCAGATCACTTCAGATCTCTCACAGAATCAGACCACTTCAGATCTCTCACAGAATCAGACCACTTCAGATCTCTCACAGAATCAGATTACTCAGAGAATCAGATCACTTCAGATCACTCAGAAAATCAGACCACTTCAGATCTCTCACAGAATCAGATCACTTCAGATCTCTCACAGAATCAGACCACTTCAGATCTCTCACAGAATCAGACCACTTCAGATCACTCAGAAAATCAGACCACTTCAGATCACTCAGAGAATCAGATCACTTCAGATCTCTCACAGAATCAGACCACTTCAGATCTCTCACAGAATCAGACCACTTCAGATCTCTCACAGAATCAGATCACTTCAGATCTCTCAGAATCAAATCACTCAGAGAATCAGATTTCTCACAGAATCAGATCACTTTAGATCTCTCACAGAATCAGATCACTTCAGATCTCAGAGAATCAGATCACTCAGAGAATCAGACCACTTCAGATCTCTCACAGAATTAGATTACTCAGAGAATCAGATCACTTCAGATCACTCAGAGAATCAGCTCACTTCAGATCTCTCAGAATCAAATCACTCAGAGAATCAGATTACTCAGAGAATCAGATCACTTCAGATCTCTCAAAATCAGATCACACAGACACTGGGCGAAGGCGGGGTTCATACCCAAACCATCGCAGGATCAACACACAGTCATTTGTTTAGTTGTTTTATGTAGCTTTAATGTGTTATTTTTGCACTAAATATCTTACAGTCCAGTTGTTGAAGGAAAAAATTTTCATAACAGGTAAATTTTTTTACGCTTAAACTTTTCAGTGTTTAATACATTTATGTCAGTGTTACGTGTAAAAATACTTCACAGGAAAACCATCCCAATGTACAAACTATAAGGTGCCGCTGATACATCATGACTGCTGGAGCAAACACGTGTTCACCGACCTTTCACGTGGCACCCACTGGCGTCTATAATGTCAGATCCTTGTTGTTGTATAATGGGGCCTACCATAGGTTATGTTACATTACCTGAATGACGTGTTTACGCTAAGACTACTAATAACATTACTACTGTCATGACGTTATTTTTTCTGTCATTAGTGGAGAAATTCGAATTTTAAAACGTACCTCTCCCGAGTCTTCGGACACACACATGCTCTGCCTAACTTGAAAACGAAAACGAACATCTGATGATCTAATTTAATCCAGTCCAAAGACATGCACAGTAGGCTAACTGTTCTAAATTGCCCCTCGGTGTGGATGATTGTGTGAGTATTGCCCTGTGATGGTCTGACGAGCTGTTCAGGGTGTACTCTGCCCTCTCGAGTGTCGGCTGAGATAGGCTCCAACCTCCCCGTGACCCTAGTAGGATTAAGCGCTTCAGTAAGTGAGTGAGCGAATGTTCGCAGAGATACAACCAATGAGATTGATGGATGAAAACAACATGGCTTCATTTCCACAGGGGTGTAACGCAATTATTTTTTAGCTTGCTTATAAAATATTTTTTTTTTGTAAATCATTCGACTCAGGTCAATTTTCGATTCACGCCACAAATAGGAACCAGCAGCCGTTTGAGTGGTGGAAGGGGCTTATGCCAAAAAAAAAAAAAATCTAATAAGTGATTTGCATATTCCCGGCCACACGTTAACTTGCATGAAATTGGGTGGAACTAGAGCGGAGAAGAGGCGCCTAGCTTGAGCATGGACGAGCTCGCTTCGCGTCCTGACCTCAGAGACCCTGTCTGAAGACGTCTGGAAAGGGGGGGTGGGGGGGAAACGAAATAGGATACAGCGCCCGGGTCCGTCCCCCGTGCACGCACAATCGCATCAGAGCAAAGTTGTTAAGCTCAGTTTGATGGCTGCTCGTTTTTTTTTACTTTCTTAAACTGCTTTTCTCACCGTTGCTCCAGATAATATTAAAGCACAGCACTGTGGGCCAGGGGTGTTCAGGTGGATAACTGAAACTAGAGCACCACCATGTGGTCAACTTGTTGAGGTGCAAGCAAAAAAGAATTATAAAAATACACTCCTACACTACAACAGTGTCTCTACTGCAGTCAGGGTGAGAATGAAGGTCTGGAGAAGACCTAATACAAAAAATATCATAAATAAATAAGTGAATTAATAAATGAATAAGTAAATAAACAAACAAACAAAGAGATAGATACCTAGATAGATAGATAAGTAGGCGGCACGGTGGTGTAGATGTTAGCGCATTTCCTTCATAGCAAGAAGGTCCTGTGCTCGAGTGTTTCTGTGTGGAATTTGCATGTTGTTGCCCGGGTTTTCTCCAGGTACTTCGGTTTCCTCCAACAGTCCAAAGACATGCATATTAGGCTAACTGGTTGTTCCAAATTGTCCCTTGGTGTGAGTGTGTATGTTGCTCTGTGATGGTCTGGCGAGCTGTTCAGGGTGTACCCCGCTTTCGCACAGTGTCGGCTGAGATAGGCTTCAGCCTCCTAGTAGGACTGAGTGGTTCGGCAAATGGGAGATGAGAAATACGTAAGTATGATGATAGGAAGATGGAGGTGATTGGATAGTTTCAGTTACGCATCTCTTTTAATAGCAGGAAGGAAGGAAGGGGGGGGGTGTCAGACACCAACACCATCCTTCAGGCTTTAAAAAATGAACTTTGACCCCACCAACAAAGCTCTCGTCCTGTCAGGAAGCAATTTAAAGTGATTTATTTGTTTATTTTGCATGATGTACGTATACTGCAATTACAAATAACATTAACTTAAACTAACAGACGAGTGCTTGGTCAGCTTATCCTTTAAACCAGGGGTGTCAAACTCATTTTCACTGAGGGCTACATCAGAATAATCACTGAACATCCATTTCAAAAAATGCACGGAATGAAATCTGTATGGCAAAATGATTAGTTCAGGTATTTGTTCTCTTTTAACACTTGATAGCGATTAGCTAGCTTGCAATGTTGAATGATAAGCAGTTTATTTGAAATAGGCTGCTGCCACCTAGAGGAAGCATGATGAATTACATTTCATGGTAGTGGTTGATGGAAAGTGCAAAGAATGTACGATAATCATATACTTTGAAAGCTTTCGCGGGCCACATAAAAAGAGCTTGCGGGCCGGATTTGAGTTTGACACGTGTGCTTTAAACATTCACACTCCTGGAGTTATCACTGAAATGTGCATGAAATGAGACTGTGTTCTTTCATCACATCTCAGCTTCACACAGTGTATATTCTATAACCTGTTCTCGGATATACACTATTATCAACATTCTCAAATAAAAACCATACAACTTGCCTTATTAGTATTATTCAACGGAAATGACTGTGTGTGTGTGTGTGTGTGTGTGTGTGTGTGTGTGTGTGTGTGTGTGTGTGTGTGGCTTTACCTGACGTTGGAGCAGTTCTCCTGAGACGCTCTCTCCACTAAAACTCGGTTCCAGTAATCGCAGGATGAGGAGAAGACGACTCACACCAGTGGCTGCCGAGAGCTGCATCATCTGTAATGAGGGCACCAGGTGTTTGTACCTGAAACACACACACACACACACACACACACACACACACACACACACACACACACACACACACACACATATATTAACATATATATTTTTTCCTAATTTATTTATCACCTATAGTATATAGCGGCAGCATGCTGGTGTAATGGTTAGCACGTCCGCCTCACAGCATGACGGTCCTGGGTTCGAGTCCCAGGCTCAGGCGTTTCTGTGTAAAGTTTGCATGTACTTGCGTGGGTTTCCTCCAGGTGCTCCGGTTTCCTCCCACAGTCCAAATACATGCCCATTAGGCTAACTGGCTGTTTCAAACTACCCCTAGGTGTCAACGTGAATGGTTCTGCATGTGTGAGGGACCTGTGATTGTCTGTTGAGCTTTCCGGTGTATACCCCGCCCTCACCCAGGGTTGGTGGCGTAGTGGTTAGCACATCCACCTCACAGCAAGAAAGGCCTGGGTTCGAGTCCCGGGCTCGGGTGTTTCTGTGTGGAGTTTGCATGTTCTTGTGCACGTGCTTGCGTGCACTTGTTTATTTTTCCTTCAGTAAAGAAACAGAATCAAACTTATGTTCTATTGCACCAATCTGTCTGTATCTACTTGAGTAAACAGTGTGTCTAATATCACCAGCTCTGATTCAGTAACAAACGCAGCATTAAGTGAGTCATAGATATACAGTGCTGAGAAAAAGTATTTGCCCCTTTTTCATTTCCTCTAGATTTATTTACTCATAACAGTTTCTGGTCTCCAAACAAATTTAGTATTAAAAAAAATAATTAAAAAAACATTGGGCCACAACTTCCAGAGCGAAGCCGCATACTGATTTCTTCTTGCTGGAGGTGTTTGACTGTAGTTGTTGCTGCTGAAGGCGGAGGAAGAAGGTGTTGATTTTAAGGAGCGGTTACGGTTTGACGTGGGTGATAAAGGGACGCTTCTGTCCTCAAGTCAGGCTGTCTTTTGTACTATACTAAATGTGTTTGGAGATCAGAAACTATTCATTTTAATTTGTTTAATATGAATAAACAAGGCTGTCCAGGGTGTACTCTGCCCTCGCCCAGAGTCGGCTGAGATGGGCACCAGTCTTCCCCGCAACCCTAATTAGGATTAAGCGTTTCAGAAAATGAATGAATGAATGAATGAATAAACAAGCATATAGGAAATCAGAGAGGGGTCAAATACTTTTTCACAGCACTGTATTAACCCAGTTCACTGATGTTATGTGTTCAATGCATTGAGTCATCTCAATCTACAGAGTCAAGTCAATAACGAGAGAACACACACACACACACACACACACACACACACACACACACACACACACACACACACACACACACAGAACCATTACACAGAAAGCCTTACACCAGAGATTCATCAGAAACTGTAAAACCCTTGACTTTGCTCTTTATTGCAGCTGAGCTCAGAGCTACGGCTGAACTGTGTATCGATGTAATCAGCAGTGAAGTGCCTGTAGGTTGTGTGTTTAATCCTGGACCTGGGCTCTCCATTAGGAGCTTCCTGCTGTAACATGTGAAAAACAACTTCCTCCGAAGCCATCCATGAAGGAACATGTAGTAGTGTTTAACTAGCCATCAGCTCAGCACTGCTCCATCAGCAAGTCCAAATAAACACACAGTCCACTTAAAACAACAACAACAGATCAGGACTAAATAAAATACTAAACTGCCGAAGCTTGAAACTATTTGTTTAGTATATACTACACTGGAACATAAGAAAAACTAACTAACTAAAACAGGTTCTTTATAGTGAATCTTTGCATTTCTAATTCATTCCATCATTATCCCATGTTTGCAGGGTGGATAATCTATTATTTTGCATTCAAACTATTCTTTCAATTCTGATTGGTGGAAAGCCACCAGCAAATTCTTGATATAGCCAATTTATCCATCACTAACATGGGACAAGTTGATAGATTACTGCATGACTAGTACTCGCCAATGTTCCACCTCCTAGATATCATATAAGATAGACAGGTTACGACCCGTCACAGACGACTCCGCCTGTCCGCCATCTTGGTTAGTTAGTAAGTGCCATTTACAGTGAAGCTCTGCGGCCCAATTCTGTCAAAACTTCATGTTATTCTCTCTCTATATATGCTGTTGTAAGCGTTTCCACACGACAACCAGAATGGTGGCACAAATTTCCACCACCCAACAGCACTGTCAGTAGGCCGTAGAATATCCATCTAATTTGCTATCTATGTACCTCCTCTCCTCTTCCTTCCAGAGATAGCTAGAGAGAAAATGGATCCCCGCTCCCGGACTTCGGCCTCGGCAGATAAAACCCTCTCAATCTGAATGATTCGCCATATCATCCTCCGCCTTATTCAACGATTGTTTATCATCCCAAGCTAGCAAACCGATTAGATCGCGTCAGGTAAGTGCATGCGGTATAGTAATAGACGTTAGCCACCTCCAAAAAATCGAGATCAATTAAAAATGTAAACATAAACCTCAAAAAAAGCGCATTTTAGTTTGCTTATTCTTGCGATACCATGTAGTATATTGTGAAACAATTATCCACCTCAGGCTTGGTGGATATCGCTGAATTGAATAGCCTCCTCAAATGTTCTGTTCCGTAGACTATCCAGCGACATCCACCTCACATGTGGTGCATAATAGGTAATTATACCACAGGTAGCTTCTTATTGGTCAGTAGTATTGCTAGCTGCAAGGGTTACATTAAAGATTTATTTTAATATATAACAACGCACACAGAAAAGTTTCACGTAGACATGTTTAACCGCCAACGTTGTGGCATTTGTTTTTTGTTTTTTTTTTTGTAAGCTGATGGTTATTTAATATTTTAGAAGGAGTCTACACTCTCAGGTTTGATTTTTAATTTTTTTGCAAAGAGGGGCTCTCTCACTTTTTTTAGTTACAACTTCTCAGTAGTCTAAAAGTTCCATAAAACTTCGGACACGCCGACGACCAGTCACTTTCAAATTCCTTCTCCGACCCGAACGGCGCCCTCGCCTTTCACGCACGTAAACATTCCCAGTGCAAATTAAAGACGGCTGTCCTGACATTCATCCTTCTTCGCCATCACTCCGTCTGTTCCCAAACCTATTTCTGCTCCCAATTTAGATTCCTCTTCACCTTTCTTCAAAGAATTCTTTCCTCGTTTGACACCTTTTCAGCCGGACACGTTTTCCTTTCCTCGCCACCAAAAAGCACAATCTGTGTCAAAGCTCGGAGCTTTGATTTGGCGTCAAATCGGGCCGCCGGCATTGACATTTTATTTCGAGGTCTTCGGTTCACTTCCATTCATTATTTTTTTCCCCTTCTGCCCAGGAGGTCTGGATTATGCATGGGAAGGCATGCGTGTCAAAGGGCAATTTAGCGAGGGAAAAGACAGGCCCGATTGGTGGGATGAATTAAACAGATAACGGCAAAGCGCCTCGCCAATGTCAGTTATTTTCCAAGCTACTCCTCTTTTCTCTCTCCCTCTCTCCTTTGGTAGCGATGGAGGTGATGAAATGAAGTCGAGGCTGTGCACTTTCTGCTCTTTGACTTTCCCATCTGGATTAGTGCAGGATGAATGAAGTCTGTTGCTCTTGTACCGAGCAGGCGCATGACCCACTGTCGGAATGTCACACACTCTCTCGCTCACACACACCGAGTCTGATTATCCTCAGAACTGATAAGGACCCTTCAAAAATTTGCATGGGCTCCTTCCCTCCCTCCTCGCTCACTCGCTCTTTACAGGAAGAGACTGCAGATAACAGGACACAGTCCAGTTTAACAGAATCCTCTTTTCTACCAAAGAATAATTCAGGGGTTCTCAACTTTTTGGGGTTTTTTTCAGGCTCCAAATTTTTACTGTACCACTGTATAGGAACACGAAGATTGGTTATCCAATCAGATGCTCAGATGCATCACTCTGTAGCACAGAGCTTCAATCAAGTTGTGATGCAGAGGGTTAATGGCAGAAATGTTGCTTGGAATTCGGATTATGGGCGCATACTGCAGAATATAGCATGGATATTGTATTCTATAGTTCTTTACTTGAATCCAGTGAGGTGCCTTGCAAAAAAAAACTTGTACGTAAGTTGTTACAAGCGGCCATTCACGCGGGGCGCTGATGTGGTCTGTTCTGTAAAGGTTAGTGGACTTTTTCCAATAACAACGACAACAACAATATTAATAATAATACTCTTCGGTGTTTAACATCAAATCACTCACATATTCACTCATTTGTCGAACCGCGTAATCCTACTAGGGCCCCAAGCAGACTGATGCCTATGCTGACACTGGGCGAAGGTGGGGTACACCCTGAACAACTTGCCAGACCATTGCAGGGAAACACACATACCCCATTCACACTCGCACCACATGTCAACTTTGAACAGCAATTTAGCTCCACGTGCATGTCTTTGGACTTTAGGAAGGAAACCGGAGTACAAGAAGGAAACCCACGCAAGCATGGGAAGAACATGCAAAGACCACACAGATCGACCGAGCCTGGGACTCAAACCCAAGACCGTCTTGGTAAGAGGTGGACATGCTAATCAGTATGCTACAGTGCCATCAGGTAAAAAATTAGTTTAGTGTAAAATGAACAAAAACAAAACAAAAAACTCTTTATTCTAAAATTCTTTATTAACATATAATAAAGTTTAATCCTGATAAATTAGAAAACGAAATGTGTTTGGTTGAAATGTATGGAAGCCCTAAGTGGACACCACCCCCCCACCCCCAGTTTGTTTGAGATGATGAGGCAATTATGTCTTTTTCTCGTGATAACGGGATCATTTTTTAAAGGTCTATAGATAACAAAACTTTGTTTTTCCGCAATTCCGCGAATTAATATGAGATCTACAGATAAGAATACATAGTGTAGATTAGTCAACATCACGTCAGAGGAGCAGGTGTAGAGTTCACTGCATCACATTTCTGTTTAATCAAGTCCTGACACATACAGGCTAAAATAACTTTATACCTTTAAAAAACTAAGGATCGCGTAAAACAAAAAAAAAATTGTTATCTCAATAAAACGACATAAATATTCCGTTATCTCCAAAAAATACAAAAGGAAAAAACTTAATGAATGCATATCCGTTTAGGGATTCCATAGAAATGCATAAAAATTTATGTCAGTGTTGCAGCTAGGTTGTTTGATCAAGGTGCGGCGCCGTGCCTTTCACGTGAGCAACATGCTTTTTTTCTTGCGTATTGCCCTTTTCACATTTAATCAGCGGGAATTATTTTTTTCTTAACCGAGCGTCCATGCGCAGCACCTGCATCAGCCTGCTTCCAGATGCTTTTCCCTGCCTCCATAATCCCTGCTTGACCCCAGAAACTACAAACTACAACTTTTCTGAGAACTGAGAATGGGCGGCACGGTGGTGCAGTGGTTAGTACATCCGCTTCAGAGCAAGAAGGCCTGGGCTCGATTCCCAGCTTAGGTGTTTCTGTGTGGCGATTGCATGTTCTCCCTGTGCTTGCATGGGTTTCCTCCGGGTACTCTGGTTTCCTCCCACAGTCCAAAAACATGCATAGTAGGCTAATTGGCTGTTCCAAACCACCCCTAGGTGTGAGTGTGAGTGTGAATGGTTGTGTGACTGATGGCCTTGCAATGGCCTGACGAGCTGTCCAGGGTGTACCCCGCTCTCGCCCAGAGTCGGCTGAGATGGGCGCCAGCCTCCCCGTGACCCTAATTAGGAATAAGCGGTTCAGAAGATGAATGAATGAATTTAACTGAGAATCATGACATAAAGGAGACGTGAAGACTACAGATAAATTGATCAGTGTAATTTATAAGCAATGCAATGCTGAATACTTCACTTAAACTGCATATTCCATGAATAAAATAACACATCTCAAATTAACGACTGATGAATAAAAATATATAAAGTATTATAATTATATTAGTGTTTAATTAATGCACTGGATTACTTTAAAGTTTATAAAAATATTACTTGCAGTGTTTATGTAATTGTTTTTCTGCCTAATTATTATATATATTAATGTATGCAACTTTTTCATGTGCATGAATTAATATTTGTAATTATTGTTGATATATGACATGTAAACGATAATTACAAATATTTATTCATTCACACAAAAAATTTGCATACATTAATACAATTAAGCAATCACACGTTTGAATAAAAACACAAATAGGCACGGTGGGACAGCGGTTAGCACGTCCGCCTCACAGCAAGACGGTGCAGATTCTCAGCTCGGGCGTTTCTGTGTGGAGTTTGCATGTTCTCCCCGTGCTTGTGTGGGTTTCCTCCGGGTACTCCGGTTTCCTCCGACAGTCCAAAAACATGCACAGTAGGCTAATTGGCTGTTCCAAATCACCCCTAGGTGTGAGTGTGAAGGGTTGTGTGAGTGTTGGTCCTGCGATGGCCTGGCGAGCTGTTCAGGGTGTACCCCGCCTTCACCCAGAGTCGACTGAGATGGGCGCCAGCCTCCCTGCGACCCTAATTAGGATTATCTTAGAAAATGAATAAATGAACGAGTTATAACTTACCATACATGCCACCACAATTCATCAGACCCCCAAGCTTTTCGGGGTGTGCCCTCTAATGCACCGTGCCTTCATGGGATCCTAGCTGTAACACTGCATGTTATTATAAAATGTAAGATATTATTATAAAATTTAAAGATGTCATGAAAGAAAGAAAGAAATTCAGGGTAGAGAGGAACAGGAGAAAGCAGACGGTACTTTAAATGAATGTGTTGGGGATTAATACAGAAACAGTTTGACTGATGATGTCATACTGTCCATGTTACATCTGAGTGAAGGCTCGTGCATGTTTCTGTAAACAGAAGTGAAGTTGGGTTTATTTAAGAGACCGGGTTCAGAGAGTCGCCACCGCCGCCGCTGTAATCTCAAGAGGATTCCCTTTACAGTGTGAAGTGAAGTGGGGATCAAGGTTCCTGTGTTAGTGTATGATGGACAGAGAACTGTACTCGGATTAGAGAGAGCAGGAGCAGAACTGCACACTGCAGAAGAACAGCAGATTCCTGGAAGGTTATTGTGTTACTGCGGTGTACAAGAGGAGCTTCAACTAACAGGCCTGCAACCTTTCTTCAATCTTGTGTGTGTGGAGGTGAGTGAGTGAGGGTGTGAGAGCATGAGAGTGAGTGAGTGAGTGAGTGTGTGTGAGACAGCATGAGAGAGTGAGGGTGTGAGAGCATGAGAGTGAGTGAGTGTGTGTGTGAGACAGCATGAGAGAGTGAGGGTGTGAAAGCATG
>JAOUQZ010000025.1:12108816-12121520 GCA_028564935.1 Neosilurus hyrtlii
GTCACAATTCATATGTGACTTGTTATTCAGTTCATACACACACACACACACACACGCACACACACACGCTATGACATGTTATGCTGCTGCCACATGATTGGCTGAATGAACAAGTGTGGAGATGTTCTTGTTAAAGTGTATAGTGAATGTACACTGCTGGTAAAAAGTTTTAGACACGCCCATTTATTATTTTAACAGAAGCGGCCTCCTGATGAAACCTGCTATCTCCATTTATGACTTATTTTGACGGATGACAAAAAAACCTGAATAAAAGTAGAAATAACGATCATACATTGACATATGCAAATTTACCCCAAAACAGCTAGATGGAGCCACCAGCATTTTCAAGTAGATGCCGAGGGTCATCTTCATTTATATTCAAGCAAAGTATCATTTGATCAAAAATGGAGATAGCGGGTTTCATCAGGAGGCCGACGGTATTACCTTGGAGCAAAACAACAAGATGGTAGGTTTCAGGTCATGGAATGGCGGCGCTGTCACCAGATTTAAACCCCATCATGCTGGTTTGGGATGAAGTGGACAGAAGGGTGAAGGCAAACGCAAACAACAAGTGGAACCCATTTGTAGGAACAAATGCAACGGTATTGAGAAGAACGTTCAGATCAATATTTAATTTCCACCGTAATAAGTTCATGACCGTTCAGATGCAAAATCTGCAAAAGGGGGCTACTTTAATGAGTCAAAAATTTAGAATTAACTGCGTTAAACAGAACAACCACCATTCGTTTTTTTTAATACTTTTTTATACTTTACTTTCCAAGTAAAATTCTATAGAAACTGGAAACAGGGGGGTGGTGCAATACTAATTAATACTTTTTGACTGGTAGTGTATGTATCACAAAAAATACTGTTGCTATTGTTGTTTTAATAAAGCACTAAAAAGGATGACTACAGGCTCAAAAATCACAGCATTTAAATCTACTGGTAATTGTTTTAAAGATACAGTGTGTAAGATTGTGTCTATTATCACATAGCATCACCTAGTGGTGAGGTTCCAAGTTGCAACCATTTGAAATTTTATTCCTGACCCCTTCCCTTCGAAGGCTGAATTATTCTGGGCTACTGCAGAAATCCGGCACAAGATGGCGGCCACCACGAGAGGGGACCCGTTCCCCATGTAGATATAAACAACTCTATTCTAAGCAGTTCAACTATTCTATTCAACTTTATTATTATTATTACTATTATAATAAATGAATGAACACGTATTCATTGATGACGTACTTACTTTCTGCTAATAGAGCCTCCAGAATGTTACACATTGTACCTTAAATGTCAATTCGGGGATTAACCAAGCAATTATAATGACGATGTCACAACAATATTAGCATGTTTCTTAGCCCAGTGTATAAAGAGGTTGCATCTTGCATAAAAAAATAGCTTTTTACTATCTATTAAAATATCTTAGCACCTTCTGAATACAACACTGTCCTTGAATATATTAAAATGTGAACATGAAAATACTTTCTTTAAATAAAAATCAATGAGTAATCAGTTAATTAGTCAGTGTGTTGAATCTCAGCTAGATCTGTAACTCCATTAAACAGTTCGCGCATGACGGGTATCAAATATCTCCCTAATTCTTCTTTAATGCAAGGAGTCAACTCTACTTAATGCAGCCATGAGTAACAAAAATCTGTTACACAACTCCATGTAAGCTATATTAACTTAAGTCGTAAGTTAATATCCTCTACATTTATTTTGCCATGCCTAAGTAATTGAATTGCATTTTGTACTTGCCGAGCTGAGGGTCTATTAATCACAGGCTAATTGGACACCCATCGCAGTTAAATGCTGCTCCCCTTTCAGTCAAATACAAATTAAAGCATTCTGCATTATTCATTCTCTATCTGACTGAATCCCAATTGTGTTACATAACTGCAGGAACAATAACAGTTGCTAGAGGTTATGAATCAGGATGTGTGGGGAGATGGCTCACATGAGATTACTCGCACAGTGCCACAGAGCACATCTCTCCTATATCTTCATTATTTCAGAAGCATGCTGGGAAAGCAGCTCTTAATGCCTCCAAAAATACCACAGAGGTATAAAAGAGAGTGAAATATAGTGACCATCTGAATTTAAAGGATGTAGCACCTGGATGTATTTTATTGTAAACAGAAATTTATTATTAAGTTTTAGACCACAGGAAATCTGGGAGAAGTTATGAGATCGGTCGTGTGTGTCTGTATGTATGTGTGTTTGTGACCATGATAACTCGAAAAACAATGGGCGGATTTCCACAAAGTTTTTACCAAATTTGGGTCTTGGGCCAACAAAGAACTGATTCAATTTTGGGCATAATCTAGAGTTATATCTGAAGGACATCGTAGAATAGGGTAAGGAAGCGGAAATCAAGCCGGGAGAAAAAAATACAGATCTCAAAAATAATTGCAGAACAGGCCACAAGGGGGCACTGTATTTCTACATCATCCGCCACTACAACCCATGTAAAGATGAGATTGCACTACCCTGGTGGAGGTCTGCACAACGTTTAATTAGCATCTAAGAAGTTGCCTCCAGTGTCACTAATCTCTGTCTAAGCATTCATAAGCATCTCTAACAAATAAAAGCTACTTTTTTTAGTAGTGTTCCCTTAAAGGAACAGAAACCAAGAGTCCTTGCAGAGCGCAAACCTCTGTCAAGCCCAACAATCCCCCATCTCTGAATTAACTTGAAAACAAACCTAAATGATGGTAATAATTTTTAATTTTAGGGCTGCACCGGGGTTAGCATGTCCGCCTGACAGAAAGAAGGCCTTGGTTTTGACTCCCAGGCTTGGGCGTTTCCGTGTGGTGCTTGCATGTTCTCCCCATGCATATTTGGGGTTCCATCGGGTACACATGTTTCCTCCCACAGTCCAAAGACATGCGCATTAGGCATGTCACAAATCGCACCATGTATGACTGTGAATTGCTGTGTGCGTTAGCCGTGCGATGATCATCTCCCAATGATCTTCTCCCAATGATCTTAAAAGGATTTTGCAGTTCAGCCGACAAATGAAAAAATGATTGAATTCATAATATAAATGCTTTATTGCTCATAATCCAGTGGATGTAGATATAATAAACCAGTTATTCTGCTCAATCCTGCCATACACTAAGCGCCTTGTCGGATATCAGGTCCTGTATGTCTTGATTACATGAAATAGCCGTTATTACCAGGTAAATGTATCATATTCTGATGATTCTGGTGATGTTATGATTCTGTCCCTGCAGAGAGCTGCAAAAGAGCTGCTCAGCCCCACCCCTTTTCATTTAAATGCAACTTGTAGTATGAGTCATGCTTAGATGGGAGGAAGGAGAAAGCATTGTAGTTGGGGTTTTTTTCCATTCTTTTTTTTTTTTTTTTAACCTGAGATGATGGATTTATAGGTGGATCGAAGGCAGCTTGCTAAAAATTTATAATGGCAGGCAAAACCAGGGAGCAGATTTCTGCTGACTCATGATAATGATTTGTGCTCGTATATGAATTAGGCACAGCTTCTAACACTCTCTGACCTTTGATTAATTGGGCTCTGTATTAAAGTGAAGAAGAGCAGAACACTGTCAACGTGCGGTCTCTCTTCTCTCCCAAACAACCCCCCCAACCCCCCGCCTTCCCCAGATGACTCACCAGTACTGCTGCCACGGCTCCTCTTCAAAGATATCCTCAGGAATGGGATTGATCAACACCAAGTCTGACACTTGACTGGACAAACAGAGACGGGGATTAGTTAATGTGTTTGTTCTTGGGAAACACAGCAGAAGCACAAAGTAATCTGTGAGCACCAAGGTTGACACGTGCCCCTCCACACCATCCCACCTTTAATACGTATGGGATCGATGCCATTATGGCCGCCGTATTTTCCTTTCGTGGATGCTACAGAGCTGTCATGGCTTAATTTACGGAGTTAACGACTTCACATCGGCGCTGATGAAGTGTTAAATCTGTCAGAGGGATGGCGTGGGGGTTATAATCACACTGAGATAGAAGAGGGATTTATAGAGCACCGCTTAAGCCCCCAGCTAAGATTTGTGAGAGCTTGGCGGATATCTGACCTCACCATGCCGGATCAATGACTACTATTACAAGGAATACTCCATCTACATCTGAAGTGCAAGTCTGATTTCCACAGACTTGCACTTATATTAGAAAAAGAATAAAACAAGATTGTGCCCTAATTGCAGAGACCTTTGATTGCTCTTATTAAAGCTGGGGTTGGTAATCTGAAAAGCTAGCAAAATTTGAAAGTAGCATCTCTTCAGTGCTCCTGCTAAACCTTTCCCTGCCCTTAGAGGCCATTCCAAAGAAAGGCCCCCAGATTCACATGCACAAGCTCCGCCCTGAATGCTGGCTTGTGTATGCGTGAGCAGGGAGACACAGGAGCATCTGATTGGATATTTCTAGCGGGCAGCAAGGTAGTGATTGGTTGACGTTTTTTGCAGGATAACGGTGTCCATAGATGATGCACTGATTGCTGTCAGGTTGTAAAGACTACTTCAACAGGCTTCAGTCATGAAAGTTTAAAACAATTTTCCGAAGAAATCTGTCAGTAAACACTTTTCCCCCCTTCAGCGAGTTTAACGGAAACATAACGGTGGCAAAATGCTGCCTGGTTTTCCTTTTTTTAATCAGCAAATTCCTGGTCGTAGCCCATCCGTCACATGGGTCAAAGTGTGGCGTGTCTGAAATGCTTTTCTACCCACCATGGTTGTAAAGGGTGGTTCATGGAGTTACCCCAGCCTTCAGACTGTTGTACCTAAAATCCCAGCCAATCAGCAGTTTCAAGTCAATCTATGAATCTGTACGGAGCTCATGTGCCCCACCTCACAATTTCTGATGTTTGATGTTAATATTACTGTAAATAAAATGTCTTGTTCTGTATATGCATGACTTTATACAATGTCTATATATAGGTATACCTATTAAAACGTCACATCAGATCCCAGAACACCGTGTATCCCTATTGTCTTCATAAATTCTTGCTCAGATTAAAAGCACAGCTTGGATTTTGGAATATACAGTAGGTTGTTACATCGTCAGCCTCTGAGGCCATGTTTAACCACTGAAACGACTTCAAGCTAATAACACCAAAATAACAATTTAACTGCAAGACATGGTATTAAATTACACACAAACCTTTCCTCAGACGGATTATGGTGTAAAACCTTTATGGTTTACGGTACCATCATCCAATAAAGGGAATTAAGGCACTGAGAAAGATGGGAGCTGTCAAATCAAATGCTGGTAAATTCCACACTGAAAATCTTGCGCGGACAGCAGCTTCCAAAAATAGTGTTTACATTGTGTACCTAATGACATACTGAGATATTGGTAGTGTATGCTTGAAAAGTGAAGTGAAGAGAGATTAAAGGGGTGGCGTCATGGCTGAAGAAAATAGCTTAAATATCATGAGTGATGTTATCAAACAAGACATTCATTCATACAGGGGAAATTTGGTTTATAAAGGGTACCAGACATGAACTGGGTTCATACATTAAGTTTGTAACATGATATCAGTTCTTAAAATCTTTTCAGCCCAACAAGATTTCAAAAAGTCCATGCTGGCCCCCAAGCAGCATATCGACCAGGTGCGTGTCTATCAACCTAGAGTTTGAAGGTGTGAATTCAGGTTGACCCAGAGCCATCCGCGCCTGGGAGTCCATGGGAGCTAATTGGCCGAGCTCTCACTCGCAGCGGTCACCAGCCAACCATGCGTTTGTGAGCTCATTCGTATAAAAAGGGGCGGATACCGCTTTCCCTCCGAATGTATTAGGCTGCCCCCGAATGCGCGTGCCCAGCAGTTTGTAAAAGTTGCAGGTGGCGGCATCGCATGGCACGGAGGGGGCATGTGCATGCTTACACCCATTTCTGTGACAGGGAGGCAACACTTGACGGGTGGGAATTGATACGACTAAAATTCCGGAAGAAAAACAGGGAAACCAGACACTATACATGCCCCTTCATTCATGATATACTTAGACAAGTTTTTGGCAAGTGAATTTGGGTAAAAACCATGACACTGACATAACATGGCATATTTTGTATCAGGATGAATTAAATCTCAGTAATATACACACAGCACAGACATGTGAAACTCCAAAGCCAAAGAAAAAAACCCTTATCTCACTTTAAACAATCAAACTTACGCATCATAGATGTGAGCATAAAACCTGCCGTTAAGCGCTCCCAGCTCTGAGCCGACCAGAATGAAGGGCGTGGCTATCTCGGCAGCCTTGACCAATCGGTGAAGGTCGTCCACCATCCTGATGTCGAACCGAGAAATGGAAAAGACAGACATGCAGGTCAACGTGTTGCACTCAATACACAGCAGAATGACTTAAGGAGCGGCAAAGTGCGTGTGACGTCCCATTCATCACTGGACCGCATTACGACAAGCGGATCTGTGCACCCTTGACCGTTTCGGACATTAGCACAGCGCCCAGCTATATCCGTGTCTGTTACACAGAAGACAGAACAAGATCGGCGAGATCCAGCAAGAGCGTGAACATATGATTATAATAATTAACAACATGCATGAGGGGATAGGGGGGTCGGGTGAAGGTGTTAAGCAGAGAAAAAAGTAGCGTGTCATGCAATAAAGAATTTCCCATGTCAGAAAAGTGCTGTTACAAGCATTGGCACTGGAGACTCCTTTAAAAACGGATTAAATACCCATCAGGTCCTCAGAGATCAAACACAGCGGTGTAGTGGTTACCATGTTCACCTCACAGCAAAAAGGTCCTGGGTTCAAGTCCCGGACATTTCTGTGTGGAGTTTGCATGTTCTTCCAGTGCTTGCATGGGTTTCCTCCGAGTTCTTCGGTTTCCTCCGACAGTGCAAATACATGCACCTTAGGATGATTATCTCTTCCAAAATGCCCCTAGGTGTGAGTGTGAAGGGATGTGTGTGTGCACACAATGATCTAGCGAGCTGTTCAGGGTATACCCCTCCTTCACTCATTGTCGGCTGAGATAGGCTCCAGCCCCTCCGTGACCGTAATAGGATTAAACGGTTGGTCAAATAAGCGAGTGATTATAACATATGCAAATAAATCCTAACATTAAGCCCACTTGTGAAAAAAGCTCCGCTTTAAGATCCCTGACATCAGTAAGAGAACTGAGGAATGCACACAAACTGCATCATTCATTTCATGGCTGTTCACCTGGGTGGCCTCTGCTAACAAATCGAAGCAGCAGCCACATAAAGAAGTCTTGCGGCGGCGGGCCGGGGAAGCATCCGTCAAAATGCCTGCTTTGGGCCGCTTATTGAATTCTGGGAAGGAAATTGATTGCTCGCATCAGGAGCTGGACGTCCGCCGCGCAGACATGAGTGTTACCGTGTGTACTGCTATGAGATAAGAGCGTGAACTCGTGTAGGGCGATCACAAACTTGATCGCAGATGGCTATCAGGCCAAGGACATGCCTTGTGTGGGCGCTGAAAGGCTGCGGGCAAATAAATTTCGAATAAATTACTCTGTTGTGTCGACATGCTTAGTGGGAAAGTACTGAACATGCCAGGGAAGAGGGCACAGCTGCACAACAGCTGCCTGGTTGAACCTGGGAGATCGTGCTTAACACTATATACATATAATATATAGTACAACAGCTTTTTTCAGTGATAGTGGAAGGAGTCTCCAGCATCAGCATCAAGACTGAGGTGCTTCCTGATTTCCCAGGAAGTTGGGTTTTTTTTTTTTATTACCTTATTAACTTAGCAGGAAGTCAGAGCATTATTGTTTATAGCTGCTATAATGTAAGCGCTAACTTGTTTTCATGCACATTCCTAATAACATGTAACCGTAAACAAACAAAAAGAACAAGAAGGGTCATACTTTCATTCCATTTATGTTTATTTATATTTTAACGACGTTGCAGGAACGTTGTTTTGAGGACTTGCCGCGTAAACAGAAATAGTCTAGGGCAGCACGGTGAACAAGCACAGCACAACCTCACAGCAACAAGGTCCTGGGTTCTAGTCCCGAGAACGGCGAGGGCGTTTCTGTTTATCTTTGCATGTTTTCCCAGTACTTGCGGGGGTTTCCTCCGGGTACTCCAGTTTCCTCCCACAGTTCAAAGACATGCACATTAGGCTTATTAGGTGTATTAAGTTGCCCCTAGGTGAGAGAGTGTGTGTGGTGGCCCTACAATGGACCAAATGGGTTCCAAAAAAAGGAAAGAAGAAATACAGGGCACATTATAAATAAATATTACCTTCCAGTGGTTGATAGTCCCCACATTTTCTCCATGCCTGTAGTGTCGTTCTGCTGAGCTCTCCTACTAAAGCCAAGCCCTACTCGGTCATAGGCACAAACCTAAAAGTGTAGAAGAAAAAAACTTTTAGGCCACACATTTAGCCCGTACTGCAGCTCACATTATTCAGCAACGCTGCACTGAGACAGTGCCATCTTTCAGTTAACGCTTGCCAACTCCTGGCATTCAGAGCTCATTACATCCCAGTATGGGACTAAAGATGGTCCAGCTACCCAGAGTGCTCGGTTTCATCACCTGACACATGCCTCTGCAGCTCTGAGATCCTGCCAGAGCTTCAGTAAATAGCATACTCTCTCAAATTAGCTGATCCAGTCATTTTGTGACATCCTAACTGATGCTTCTGATACCATTCACTGACCTCAGGAGAACATATGGGCATGGGTGTGATTTCACACTGACATCTGTTCTTTTTAATTATGTGCTTATTATTTTCATTAGCCTGGGTGTACTTGCCTGACTGTTACCCTGGGTTTACACCGGGGCACAATGTCCGTGATTTCCACGATTTAAGAGAAACGTGATGAGCGTGGGGGGTCTTGGAAACAATTCGTGATGATCTTGAAGGAGCTTGGTGGACACGTGATGTTCTTGAGGGAGCTTGGTGGATGGTGGACATGTGATGTTCTTGAGGGAGCTTGGTGGATTCGTGATGATCTTGAGGGAGCTTGGTGGACACGTGATGTTCTTGAGGGAGCTTGGTGGACACGTGATGTTCTTGAGGGAGCTTGGTGGACACGTGATGTTCTTGAGGGAGCTTGGTGGACACGTGATGTTCTTGAGAGAGCTTGGTGGACACGTGATGTTCTTGAGAGCTTGGTGGACACGTGATGTTCTTGAGGGAGCTTGGTGGACACGTGATGATCTTAAGGGAGCTTGGTGGACACGTGATGATCTTGAGGAAGCTTGGTGGATTCGTGATGATCTTGAGGGAGCTTGGTGGATATGTGATGATCTTGAGGGAGCTTGGTGGACACGTGATGTTCTTGAGGAAGCTTGGTGGATGGTGGACACGTGATGTTCTTGAGGGAGCTTGGTGGACACGTGATGTTCTTGAGGGAGCTTGGTGGATTCGTGATGATCTTGAGAGAGCTTGGTGGATTTGTGATGATCTTGAGGGAGCTTGGAGGATTCGTGATGATCTTGAGGGAGCTTGGTGAATTCGTGATGATCTTGAGGGAGCTTGGTGGATACGTGATGATTTTGCGGGAGCTTGGTGGATACGTGATGATCTTAAGGGAGCTTGGAGGACTCATGATGATCCTGAGGGATCTTGGTGGATTTGTGATGATATTGAGGGAACTTGGTTGGATTCGTGATGATCTTGTTTTCTCCACTTCAATCTTAATGGAACTTGGTGAATTTGTGATGATCCTGAGGGAACTTGTTGGATTCGTTATGATCTTGAGGGAGCTTGGAGGACTCATGATGAACTTGAGGGAACTTGGTGGATTTGTGATGATCTTGAGGGAACTTGGTGGATTCGTGATGATCTTAAAAAGAACTTGGTGGATTCGTGATGATCGCACTGCTTATTATGATGCATTATAAATTGACGCCAATCATGATAGAACATGGGAAGCATGGTAGAGTTTAGTAGAGCATAACAGACCTTGATGCACCATCGTCGGGGATCTTGATAAACTTGACTACATGATTCCTTCAAGTTTTTTCGGATGCACCCTGCCTCCTTTTTTATACCCCAATCGTGCACTGCACTTTTTGATATCACAGAGATCGCAGACATCGTGCCCCCGCGTAAACCCACTGTCCACAATTTTTTGACAGATCAAGCTGAAATCTTTATGATGACAAAGTGGCACAATGGTGCAGTGGTTAGCACGTTGCTCACAGCAAGGAGGTCCTGGGTTCGATTCCTGGACTCAGGCGTTTCTGTGTGGAGCTTGCATGTCCTCCCCGTGCTTGTGTGGGTTCCCTCAGGGTACTCAGGTTATGAGTTAAGATATGCACATTAGGCTAAGTGGCTGTTCCAAACTGCCCCCAGGTGTGGATGTGATTTTGAATGGTTTTGTGTTGGCCCTGCAATGGTCTGGTGAGTTGTTCAGGGTGTACGCTGCCTTTGCCCAGTGTTGGCTGAGAAAGGCACCGCCTCCCTGCAACCATTATAGGATACAACGGTACAGCAAATGAATGTATATATCTAAAAACAAATCCAATTTGAACAAAATTCGTTACATAGATTTAAGAGTAGACCAGGTTTCATTCAGATCTGATGCAGACTGTACATTTGGTAGCAATTACATTTAATATGGGAAACCCTATTTTTTGGAAGTGTGGTAGTACAGCAGGCCCAATAGAGGGCACTGTGTACCTGTTTTTGTGGCCTGGCAGAGGTCTGCGCTCTCATCATGGAGTTTAATGTTACTTACTTTATCTCATAAATTCCTATGTCGGTGTTTACATACAGTATATACAATGATCAGCCAAAACAATATGTGCATACACCAATCAGCCATTACATTAAAACCACCTGCCTATTATTATAAATGTTATACTTGTGTCACCAAAACAGCTGTAACCTATCAAGGCATGGCTTCCACACGACCTATAAGGCTGTGCTATGGTATCTGGCACCAAACAGCTGACAGAACATTCTTTAATTTCTGTATGGTGCAAGGTGAGGCCTCCATGGTTCGGACTTGTTTTCCAGCAGAGCCCACAGATAGGGAATTTAGAGGCTTATTCTCCTCCTACCATTCCTGAGCAGCTTGTGTACTGTAGCAGGGTGAATCATCCTCCAGAAAGAGGGTACTGCCATTAGGAAACACCAATCATTAGGGCTCCAGCTTCCCCGGTTCGGCAAATGGCTGGATTTGATACCTGCCCCAAGTGCTAAAATAAATAATATGATGACATTAGCAGTAGGATATAACAAGGCATACTTGTACCAATTCAAAGTGCATCATTATCCTGAGGCCACTACACTTCTCATAGAAGGTCTTAAGGTTTACATCTTCCTCCTCTGCAGCGAGGATCCCATTACACCCTCTCCACACACTGCTGCGGCAAGCACAGCATCCTGACTCCTCAAGCTTCCCCTATGCCACGTGTAATTTCAGAGAACAAAAACACTTCATGTTCAGAACCACTGGGTAGTATATCTCATTACAGAGGCACTTTTCTTCCCCAATACGCCGCTTCGGCTCCGTGTCGGAATTTCCAGTGAATAAGGAATGCCTACCCGAGCGATGTGTAATGAGGCTCAGTGTGATGAGGAACCAGCTTCTCTGCACAAATACAAACTCATTATCAAACTGCACACCTCAGGAGGCGACCCTTTTCAAACTCAGCCATCTGATTCAACTCGCCTTTGTGGTTTGAGAAACGCTCTCTTGCACACGATGCCAGATGTCCGACGACATTCCGGTTGGAGCGTCAAGCATCACTAGAAAGGAGAGTAAAATGAAGGTGGTTACGGTCACGGAGACGATGCAGTAGTGGACGATCAGTGTGTGCTTAAATCTTAGGGGAGTTTAAAATATATGGATGGTGTGCAACTGCATCTGTTTCGTGACAAATATCTGTATCGTGACCAAAAATGGGCGTGGCCTCATTTCTTTGATTATATATGCACCTTAAAATTATGCCTGCAAATCTCATAAACTCTCTCACTCGTCTGCCGAACCTCTTAATCCTACTAGAGTCACGGGGACGCTGGGCGAAGGTGGGGTACACCCTGAATAACTCACCAGACCATCACAGGGCAACATGCACACAACCATTCACATCCACCCTCACACCTAGGGGCAATTTGAAACAGCCAATTAGCCTGATGTTTATGTCTTTAGGCTGTACGAGGAAACCACAGCAACCAGAAGAAACTCACACAAGCACAGGGAGAACACAAAATGTCCACACAGAAATGGACATGAACCCAGGACTTCAGCAAGCAGATTTCTGTGTGTGTGGCGTTTGCTCCCAAAGTCCAAGGACATGGACTAAATAATAACTAACTGGATATTATCAATTATTCCAGGTACGAATGTGAGCCTGAATGGTTGTGTGTTACCCTACGGTGGTCTTACAATTTTTTACAATGTACCCCACCCCCCACCCCCCCAGAGTCGCATGTGACCCAAATATAGGATACAGCGGTTCAGGGAAATGAATGAATGTATGTTTTAAAGACTCACTGTATACCGCACTATTGTTTATCGTAAAAGCAAAAATTGCCATCAAACCATATTAGCCATGTTAATACCAACAATCTGTAAAGGAGTATTTACCAACTGGTTGTCCTTGGCCTTTGCAGATGAGGCTAATCTTCTGGCCCAAGCCTATATCTATCAACTGTGCATCTAAAAGAGAAGAACATGAATTTAAACATATAAGGAGCAATATATATATATATATATATATATATATATATATATATATATATATATATATATATATATATATATATATAT
>JAOUQZ010000025.1:12128821-12140360 GCA_028564935.1 Neosilurus hyrtlii
GTACTAAATCCATAGTCTGTACTGAATCCATAGACGGTACTAAATCCATAGACGGTACTAAATCCATAGACGGTACTGATTCCATAGACAGTACTAAATCCATAGACGGTACTAAATCCATAGTCTGTACTGAATTCATAGTCTGTACTAAATCCATAGACGGTACTAAATCCATAGTCTGTACTGAATCCATAGACGGTACTAAATCCATAGTCTGTACTGAATCCATAGTCTGTACTGAATCCATAGTCTGTACTAAATCCATAGACGGTACTAAATCCATAGACGGTACTAAATCCATAGTCTGTACTAAATCCATAGTCTGTATTAAATCCATAGACGGTACTACTCTACTGCCACTTTTAAACATAACTTATTGCTTTTTTGCAGTTTTTGCCAGTTGCACTGACTATATTCTATATTTTTACTGTCTAGATTCAATATTTCCACTGCCTATACTGCATTTTTTTTATACTGTCTACATTTCATATTTTTCATGACATATTTTTTATACCGTAGCAAGCAAATGCAACGACATTTCGTCCTGTATATACCTGTATAAGTCTAAGTCTAATATTTTTCATTAGCAGTATCGAAGGAATTAGGTGGCGCTCACTCATTCTTCCGAACCGTTTAAGCCTTCTATGGTAGCAGGGCAGCTGGTGCCTATCTCAGCCGACACTGGTACAAGGTGGGGTACACCCTCAATAGCTTGTTATAGACCAGCACACGCAAACCATTCACACTCACACCGACAGTCAATACAGAACAGCCAGTCCGCCTAATGTGCATGTCTTTGGAATGTCGGAGGAAACTGGAATACCAGGAGGAAACCCACGCCAGCGCAGGGAGAACATGCAAACTCCAGAGCAGCCTACTTCAGATGGGAATAACAAAAACACAGCACCAACCAACAATAGATGAGGAATATTTCTATATAAATATTATGAATAAGTTTCAGAGTGGACTTTTCTTTTAATGTTGTGATGATGATAGTGTCAGGGATACAGATTACTACAACTTTAATAGGCTCTCTGAATGGAAGGGAGTATAAACAATAAATAAACAGACATTTAATGTCATTTATAGTAAACTTCCTGAGCATTAAACAAAATAAAATAAGTAAAACAAAATACTGAAAGGTTCTAGTTAGTACATGTGAAGAGTCAGGCGTTTTATAGACCATTATCCCTAATAACAAATAACTCTCATTTACAAGTGTAGTGTACTGGTTAGGGTGCACAAATTAGCATTTTGAACCCATGTATGCAACCTATGTAGGGAATAAGGATATTTGGGACGCAACCCATGCGCACGAGACACTCTCTCACACATACAGCAGTATTCCGGACAACATTAGCATTGCGGTTTGAAGATGAATTAAGCTACAGACGAACTGCAAAACGTCCAACCTTTTTCTTCTCGGACTGAACATTTCTACCACTTTCATTTCCAGAACCAACTGCTCTCCTGCGTGCCATCCGGACTACACAAAGTTTAATTCACCTGGGAATTAATAGAAACGAATAACAACACGGAAGTACAGGGAGGCGTCCTCAAACACGTCATGCGGTGGCCGTCGAGGGACAAAAAGCGTTTCGTAAATTCGCATTTCACCACAATGATGCAAATGGTTGAAGGTGTTGCTTTCAGTACACACGTAGGATTGTAAAACTAAATTGTGAATTAAATATAAATAATTAATCATTCATTCATTTTCGTAAACGCTTAATCCTAATTAGGGTCTCGGGGAGGCTGGCAATATGGGAAATCCAGAATCTGGGAGGTAGGAGGACGGGAAATCAAGGGCGAAGTATATTTTTACATTTTTATTTATGTATTTATTTATTTATTGTCAAAGATGGGACATTTCTAAAAACTAAAACCCCAATAACACTCATCATGGAGTTAATGTTTACCTGTGGGTTTGCATACTTATTTTTATTTTACAAAATATGTGTGACAGGACGACATTTTGACATAAACTTTTTATAGGAGAACATTTCCTAAAATGTAACTAAAAGGGAAAAAAAAGTGTAGGGCCGTTTTATTGTCAGCTATTTTCTGTCAGTGTCTAATAGTATTTTATCATCATTAAATTTCATCATAATTATTTTTTATCCTAATTAGGGTCGCGGGGAGCCTGGCGCCCATCTCAGCCAACTCTGGGCGAGAGCGGAGTACACCCAGAACAACTCGCCAGTCCATCGCAGGCCAGAAACACGCTGATGGCAACTCAATTGCCTACTGTTTAAGAATGACAGAAATGGTTCTTTTACAATGTGTCTCGCCACAGGCAGTGAAAGACATGGCTGTCCTTTGATAACCCAGTTAGCTGCACTGGGGGTAGTATTTTATTATTTTTAAGCATAATCTATTTGTCTATCTATAAGTCATACTGTGTAGACAAAGAATTTACTACATTCTTATTTGTAGTATAAAACTTTTTTTGCATGCTATAAAACAGCATCAGATGCCGATGTCAGTCAAACCATACAGATTCACGCACTTTGATATCTATTATCACAATTGAACCTAATTTTTTTATAGTGGAGTTTTTTCATGACCCACAGCCCAAATACTGTGGAATGCCCCAGTAATAATATATAGATGTAGGCATTGCCTAAAAATAGAGCTCCCGATCGATGTCACTCAGTAAGAAGCTAGACTTGGGTTTGCCTTTTTCCACCTTTTCTTCACTCACTGATTTCCGCTTTCATTTGTGTCACGTCTTGTTAGTTTAAGTGTTCGGTTAACAAGTTCATGTTCTGTCAAGCTTCTGATTTTGGCATTTGCTCCATGAACATGTATTTACCTGCAAATCTGTCTGCCTGCCTGAGATTTTTTATTCTGCGTGAATCTGAACAGTGGTGCATGAGCCACTATTTTTTGGGTTTTGGTTTAATGAATCATTTTTTGACTGCTGCCCATCGTCATGCAAGTCAGCAATACATAACAGCCAATCAGCAACTACTCAGCTGTGGTTGGCACATACTGACACCACACTGGACACAGGACAACCTCCCAAGTCATGTTCCACTCCACTCCACTCATGAGAGCTGCCATTATTATTATTATTATTATTATTATTATTGTTGTTGTTGTGATTTTTATTAGTATTATTACTATTATTATTATTGTTGTTGTTGTTGTTATTATTATTTTTATTATCACTATTATTATTGTTACTGTTATTATTATCATTGTTATTATTTATGATAAATACAAGAGCGCTCAGGGAGCATAAACCTCCACCAAGCCCAGCAATTGGTGATATGTACCAAAATGTCAAAAAATCTTACAATGTTAAAGAATCTGTAAAAAAAAAAAAAATTCCTAAACCCAGAATTTGGTTCAGATCATCTCCAAAATCTAATGGAGCCTTCCTTGTCCAAAGCACCAGCACTGGTGGAAACTTTATGAAAATCCACACATAACCTTTTACATAATCCTGCTAAGAAGCAAACAACATAACCTCCTTAGCGGCGGTAATAAAACTTGGACGTCAGGGAAGATGACATGGTTATTCTAAATATTAATAAGCAAGTGGTCCGGAGTGGATTTTTTTTCTTTGTGTGCTGAAGGACGAGTGAAATCTGTTGTGGAGGAGAACTCTATAGGACACCGTTCCAGATTTAATCACATGTACAGTACATTGCTAATATACCTAAGAGCAGAACAGCATCGCCTGGTCTCTTCCCGTCCGCCTGATAGTTCAATTATTAAAACTTTTAAAAATAGCTAGTCTTTACAGCAGACCTGTAAAATGAAATCAAATTCAGAAATAAGATTCTGTTTATCCGTGTAATTATGTAAAAAAAAAAATAATAATAATTTAATAAAAAATTAATCAGGCATAGAGGATAAGACTCCTCAGCGTGTGTGTGAAATAAGGTGCATAATTGCATGCGATCAAAAAGCCCCACTTCCTGGATAGCAAACCCAAAATGCTGCGGAATGAAGGAAGATAATCTCCGCCTGTCAATCATGCAGAAACGTCACCGCATTCGTCTTTGATATCACAGCATAAGTCATCTCGGGCGCTTTGAAAGGAACCCCAGAAAGTGCACAGTAAATACATCAAACGGCCCCGGGGCTAGGACTGCGCACTAATTCATTGCTGTAATTAAAAAGGAGGCAGACGGATAGGAATGACGAATGGCACTTATTGACTCAACTGTCAGGCGGCGTGGGCGTATGATATTTTTAAACATGGGAGCTGAGACCCAGTGGAGAGCTAGGCTCCCTGAAATGGGTGGAAGCTCATCCTCCTCCAGCTGTTCCAGTTCAAGCTAATTCAATTATGAGATGGTGCTGCTGTTTGACTGCTATATTGTTCTTTTTTTTTTTTCTTTTTCCTCTTTACTTTTTTTTAGTCACCAGTTTCAGTAAGGCTGTGCCCATGATAGCCTCATCATAGTGCTCATCTACAGCACACTTATAGCTTATCCACCACATGTTTAGACAGGTTGCGCACACTGAGATGCTTTTCTGATGGCCATGTTTGAAAAGAGTGGTTACCAGAGCTGTCCTGTCAATCATTTTTATTCATTCACTTGCTGAACTGCTTAATCCTATCAGGGTGAGGATGGGGTACACCCTGAACAGTTCACCAGACCATCACAGAGCCAACACACACAACCAATCACACTCACATGTGCAACTAGGTGCAATTTAGAGCAGCCAGTTGGCCAACTTTTGACTGTCGGACTAAACCGCAGTACCCAGAGGAAACCCCACATACACGGGTAGAACATGAAAACTTTTCACAGAAATGCCCTCAAAGGTCCCAGACTCAAATCCAGGACTTTCTTGCTGTGAGGTGGACATGCTAACCACTACGCCTGTTTTCCTGTCAGCTTTGGCCACTTTCCCCTGACATCTGATATCAGGACAGGCACTCACTGGATGTATTTAACTTGATGTAATTGATCATTTGTAAATTTAGATCAGCCAGGCACCAACAACCACTCACTGAGGTCACTTATTTCCCTGATGATTGGATAACTCCATAAATTACAAGGTGATCTCGATAAAGCCGAGTGTTGTGACCAAGGGTGAGGAACACTGGGTGCAAGACAGAAATACAACCTGGACGGAAGATGAGAGAAAACCAGCAGACGACGATGGAGCATTGTAGAGTCAGTTAGCATGCGGAGGTAGCCTCCTGTGTAAGGATGTCGATGAAGTGCTGAAAGGCAGAGTGAATGAGACAGTCAGTATAATAGAGACTCTGCTTTCAAACACTGCATCTGTCAGCTCTGTTTGTTTTCCCAGCATGCAACTCTTTTCCGTCCTGGCTGATCTGCCAGTTGTTTTTTTTTTTCTTTCTTTCTTTTTTTTTTTTTTTTGTGAAATAAGCATCCTCCAGCCTCACACATGGCGACACATGCATTTGTTTTTGTTCAGTGTGCTGACCTTGGAGCTGAATTGCCACCACAGCGAGTACATACACTTCCCGCTTGGGGAGATGTTAAAACGCATCTCGAGGATCTCATTTGCTTTTCTCTTTTACGTCTAATTTCATCAATTTCACATTTTCTTGAAATTCCTTTGCTGAATTATTTGCATTTTTCTTTTCATTCAGTTTTTCACAGGTAAGAGAAAATGACATCACTGCGATATATGAGCACAAATAAAATTTAAAAAATAGACAAAAACAATATGTAACAATATGTAGTGAAATGCTTAGTACGACTGACCAAAATGTAAAGAATAAACTATCAAAGTTACAAGGAGAAAAAAAAGCAAAGGTCAGATAAATATAAAATCTATATAAAATGCAAAGGATAGAAACAAGAAAATATATAGAATAAAATAAAATATACATATGAGAAAAAGTATGCATCCAACTATCCATACCCTTATTAACCCAACCAAAAAATCTACACTTACCCTCCTCACCTCATTCACAAACCAACCATTACCCTTACCAAGCAACCTCAAACCCTTAACACTCACCTTACCTCAAACCCGACTCTTACCCCTCACACCCCCCTAATTAACTCTACACTACAAACCCTTTAATTACCCAGAAAGCCTACCAATATCTCCCTCAACCCCTTCAAAATACCCATATTTTACAGCCTAGCACTCAACCCACTCACAAACCCTACCCATATCTACTCAACCCACTCACTATCCCTAGCCATGTCCACTCAACCCACTCATTATACCTTCCCATACTCCCTTAAACCACTCGCTAAATCTACCCCATCTACTCAACCCACTGACAAACCCTACTCATGTCCTTCAACCCACTCACTAAACCTACCCATACTCCCTTAACCCACTCACAAACCCTACCCATGTCCACTCAGAATCTTTTAAATACCCCGAACACAAAACCTAACCTTACCTTCCCAACCCACTCTAAGACTCTACTCATACCCCATCTGGATCACGAAATTATTTGAGCCATTAAGGTTTAATTAGTTTTATTGTACCAGCTGTAATTTCATTACATATTCACCAGCTGCAGTAAAAGAGTGCAGTACAAAATTAAACACAGTTCTCCAGAGTACACCAGTCTTACTGGAGAGCAAATATGCACCGTATGCACCAACTGAGAGCATCCCAAAGATGATTGATGGGTGCTATTCAGTATCTGGGAAGTATGCAAGGCACACAAGACACCTGTGCTAGAATACTTTGAGCTGCCAGGAAGTGTGTATCGATCCCTGTGACACATGGCCATGTGGTGTTGGGATGAAAAGTGAGGTGATGACGATGGATGAAAGGTACAATGAGCACCAGGATCTTCTTACAGTATCTCGATGCATCCGCATCGTAAACGCAGACTGTGCATCAGGAAAATGTTTCCCGCATATGACGCAAATTGCATGCCCACTGCCCGGAACAAACTTCGGCTATGAAGAATACCTGATAAGAACTTTAAAAATGCAAATCAGATATCATATCATATAATCTCTTATGATATTCTCGAGGATGTTGAGATGTAACCAGATATAGATGTTTTGTTTGGAATAAAGAGAGAACCATGTTCAAAACGTACAGTACAAAGGCATATAGGTTTGCCTGAAAGGTTAACTAGGAATCTGGTTTAGTTAGAGGTGTGTGTCAAGACTGGGGTACTCTAGGTTGCAGCAAAAAGTGACACAAGCAGAAAGTTTTTTTGCTCCATATGTGGACAAGCAACCTGCCAGAGATGAAGCTTGAGTGACTAACATAAACATGCAGGGCACTACAAAGCATTTACAACTTCCTTTGTAAGTCTCTGGTCAACACTGTGGGACTTAAATACTAGTTTACGTATATTTCATCTAATAGGGAGATATTGTTATGATGTTTTTTCCACATTTTCGACCCATAAATGTCGTCGAATTGCTGTGTTAGATGATGCCAGTGGGTCAGTAATGAGGATGGCCCATGTTTATGTTTTCTATCTGGGCTGTCTGAGCTGGCTGTTAACACAAGATTCTTACAGTAGTGCAGCACAGTGGGCTGGGGGTTCTGATTATCTAAACACCCCCACTATTTTTACAGTGATATCTCCACCCATCCCAGTTTGCCTCCCAGAATACTGAGTGTGAAGCTTTTGGGTGAACAATCAGAGCAGAGTGGACACAAAGAGAGAAAAGACCATAAATGGGAGGAGGAAGCCAAACAGTGTTCCAAGATGAGTTGGGGAAGCAGCTTCGTGAAGAACTGTGGAGTTTTTTGGATTAGGAATCGTACTTTGGTGCTCCACTGTTGTCTGAAATAAAAAATAAAGGTCTGAAAACTGGCATTATATATGCCCTTTAATAAAGGGAACCCCATTTGTTAAAAAAATTACTCCTATACCTTCTTTATGTTATAATTCAAGCACAAATTAACCTCTTAAGACCCTACTGTCCTCATGAGAGGACATCATATTTCCTTAACAGTTTTATTGTGTATATGTCTTTGTAAGATCCTCATAAGAGGACCATTGGCTATTATTCTTTCACCAAAGATCTTCCTGTTTGAAAACCAAGATTAGTTTATTAGTAATCTGGTGGTAAGAAACAGAAGACAGGACATGTAACACTGGGGTTTGGGTCTTAGGAAGTTAAGATACAGATATTTAGAGGTACAAATACAGTGGCATAGTGAGCAGCTACAGAGAAATAACACACAACAGACAAGCAACTCAGCTGCCACTCAACGTATCAGTACTCCACCTACGTACAGAAATCTGTCAGGCCTCATGCTCAGGAGAATGACGGATAGATTTTTTCATGGACTATAAACACTGCCAGATGTCATATTCATTATCCAGATTTAAACAAGCCACAATTCAAATAGAATTTAGTTGTCATACAGCAACAGCAAGTTGGAAGTATTGGAAGGTCATACTTTACTTTATCCTTGTGTGGATTTGAGCACTTTTTGAATAGATATGAAATCCAGACTTATATCGTGATAGTGTTGATTATTGTGTACTATGTCGTGAAGTCACTTTTTTCGGGTGACTATTTATTTTGACTATTAATTATTATCTTTCGTGGTAATTCTGGTGGCATTTCCAGAAGTCCATTTGCTATTTTCATTTTAAGCTGACATTTCCTTTCATCCAAAGTTCCAGCCTAAATCTAAATTGTTGAATGTTAACAACATTGCGCAAGAGCCCATTTCTACTTTCCATTGTTAGCACAGAAACTGAAGCGTTCATATTTATTTCTATTATGAGGTATATCCTTCATAAACTCAGTAAAATTCATTGCCTTTTGAACACTATGAGCATAATGCTATTTATGAGGTACTGATAAAAAACTAGAGGGGTACACAGAGTTCAAGGTACCAAATGTAGCAAATAGGCCCTGTATGGGTCCTGGTTTTAATTACCCATGTGTTTGTTTTATGATATGGTCTATAGCAGGGGTGTTCAATCTTTTCCGCAAAGGGCCGGTGTGGGTGCAGGTTTTTTTTTTAACCAAGACGTAGCCACACCTTCCACCTGTTTCAATCACTGATTTAATAATAAATAAATAAATAAATAAATAATGGGGAAAAGACTAGAATGCACATAAGTGCTTCAATTTAAAGCCAGGTGGCAGCCACCTTGCTTTAGGATCTCAAAATGGAGCAGTTAAAATGTTCTAAAATGAAATGTACACCTTGGATGTAAGTAGTTCCATTTTCTTCATCTTTTTTGTATGTTATCTGAGTATAACTTATTACACATTATAACATTAAACTGGTCTCACCAAGATGGCACCAGGCTGGCTTCAGGCCACATGCACATACCACATGCACACAATAGAATATACAATCCAATCACTTTGGATACCACATGCACACAATAGAATATACAATCCAATCACTTTGTGAGAACACAGGTGGAAGGTGTGGCTACTGGATGGTTGAAGTGAAAACCTGCACCCACCCCGGCCCTTTGCGGATAAGTTTGGACACCCCTGGTCTATAGTATGCAAAACAAACTCTCTCGTTTGAATGAAATGGCTGGGGTTTGACTTTTCAAGGGCACTTAAGATCAAAGTGTCTCATTTGAAAGACCATATATGTTTTTCTATTAGTGTTCCAAAGTAACAGCATGTCTATCAGCACTCGATTCAAAGTTATAAGCGCTCTGACCTTGCTCTGACCTTAACCTTTGACCTTGACATTCCAAAATCAAATCATCTCACTCACTCATTTGCCGAACAACTTAATCCTTCTATGGTAGTGGGAAGGCTGGTGCCTATTTCAGCCGACAACGGGTGAATGCGTGGTACACACTGAACAGCTCGCCAGACCGTTGCAGGGCAGCATGCATTTACACCTAGGGTCAATTTGGAACAGCCGGTTAACCTAATGTGCATATCTTTGGACTGTGGGAGGAACCTAGAGAAAACCCACACAAGCATGGGAAGATGCAAACCCCACACAGAAGCTCCCAAGCCCGGGAACCGAACCCTAGGGCTACCACTACGCCACCATGCCACCATAAAATTATTTCTGGGACTTAAGTAGGGCCCACCAAGTTGGGTAAAAACTTGTTCTTATTTGGTAAAAGCTCTGTGCATGGGTGTGGTCAGGATTTTATTCATAGACAAACTGATGAACAAACAAACAAATCAAGCCTATTCATGAATGCCCCAAGGCAGATCTATCAAAGTAAAAACAAAAAGATTGAAAGCTTAAAGCGTATAATAACTTCTTTAGTTTGAGCTGAATCTATAAGGATGTTTATAAAAGAAATACTCAGTGCCTCATGAGAGCTTTTCTTCCATTATTTACACGTCAGATGTCCTCGACACGCTCAGTCATTGGCATCCATGTTTGTCATTTGTTGTCGGATTTGTCGCGCACAGCTCCAAGCTTTGAACAGATTGCGGATGAGGCATTCAGGGCTCCAAGTCCACCACAATTTCAGAAAATATTATCAATCATATTCTGTGCACCACTCAGCAATACATGGCCCACTGAGCCAGGCCATCTGTTTACATTTTAACACTATATATTTCTAAAAATGTATTTATTTGCTTAGCAAAATTTATCCTTATATTAAAAAAGTAAAATCATCTAATTAACACGTTACATCCTTGCTTCAAGCTCTACATGCATATAGAGTTTCTTTTCTGTTTGTAAATAAACAAATCATAGAATGAATAATATTAGAAGCTTAAAGGTATGGAGGCTTTTTATTGCTGCATTTCATTTCACTGCATTTTATTTTTAAAGCTGCTTCACCCTTTATTAGGGTCATTAGGAGGCTGAAGCCCGTCCCAGCTGACTGGATGAAGGCAGGGTACACCCTGAACCATTCCATCACAGGACCAACACACACACACAACTATTGACACTCACACCTAGGGGCAATTTGAAACAGCCAATTAGCCTACGGTGCATGTCTTAGGAATATGGGAGGAAACTGGAGTACCCCAATGAAACCCTCCTAAGCATGTACAGCACATGCAAACTCTACACAGAAGCCAGGGACTCTACGTGCTGTTAGGCGGATGTGCTAACCACAAAATCATTTCAGGTGACATGACTTATAGTGGGTAATTTATCTACTAATGATAAATGAATAAATGTATTCAATTCATTTTCTAATTACTAAAAACAGTTTCTTCTAGACTCATATTTGCCGAACTGTTTACTCCTACTGAGGTCACGGGTAGGCTGGAGCCTATCTCACCTAACACTGGGTGAAGGCGGGGTACACACCTATATAGTAGTAATCTATAATCATAAACGTGAAGGTGTAATCATGAAAGGTGCCATGACAGCTAGGAAATGCATTATGCAATCCATACTATATCCATGTGATGTAGACACCTCATGGTAAAACTAAAGCTAATCATAAGGATGCAATACAAAACAGGTGAACACAATGTGAGAACAAACCATTGACAGGACAGTGGCAGAAACAGGACACGGTGCTTGTCACCATGGGAACTGTTACTTGATGGGAGAAAGAATGACACTGGTGAAGCCTTTCATCGTGAAACTGACAGCACCATAGTTATGCAATAATGTCATGTCATTTTCTGAACCGCTTAATCCTAATTAGGGTCGCGGGGAGGCTGGCGCCCATCTCAGCCGACTC
>JAOUQZ010000025.1:12140460-12156148 GCA_028564935.1 Neosilurus hyrtlii
TATTTTCGGGGTAGGGCTTATTTTGGACCATTCTGCTGAAGTAAGGGTAGGTCTTATTATCGGGGAAACACGGTAATTGCAGATAAACTTTTTGTTTTTGGTACGTACATAGCAGACAAGTATCGATTTGAAAATGAAATCATATGAACACATGACACTGTATTTAGATTTAGACTTTTAAGTCCACAAATATGTATAAAATATGTACATGAGGAAAGTACTGCGTAGTCACCAATAGGTGAAGCATGCATTTCAGCTGATTTAATAAGGCGAATATAAAAAAAGTGTTGCCTTTAAACGTAAAGAGTCTTGGTAGTGGTTATCCTTACAGCATAATTTATAAAATTATTATAAGCATAAAATGTAGTACGTTTACGTGATACAGACACTAACATAAATGACCATAAAAAAACACAAAACTGGGTTACTTTATCCCTTCGATTACTAACGGGGGCTGAACTGCAAGGGTTCGTGTTTTTTTTTCCCCCCGGAAGTGACGTGAACGTGAAGTGGGAGGGGTTGTCCAGTGCAAGTAAACAAGCAGATCTATTCAGGGAGCGACATTTTAGGTGATTTAAAAAAAAAACAAAAAAAAAACAACTCTGGCTTGTAATTTGGAGGAAATGGGTGTAAATGGTGACCTATTTGAACCAGAGAGGGAGGAGTCTCAGTGAGGGAAGAGACAGTGAGACGTCACATTCTAGTGACTCTGAGGACGAGGTCACTGCCAGAGATGTGCGTGACGGTGAATCCAAAATGGCTTGCGCGGCTAACGTTTTGCCAACTCGGCTTTCCTGTCGTCAGCTGGTTTAGGAACAAAAAGAAAGGTTTTCGGCGATTTCTGCGCTTGTTGTTTGTGCAGCTCAGCACTGGATGATAATGTGGTATGATGTACAGAGTCAGTGACGCAGCCCAGCTGATCCAGCGGTTACGTGTCACAATTAGGCTGGAACAGCAAATGAGGAAGGCAACATGTCTCTGAGCAGGAGCATGCCCGGTGTCGCAGCACTCACACAAAGCGCAAGGACTGATGTTGCCAGAAGGAATCACTGATGTCAGACGTGATGGTTTTAAATCGCTTGTAACTCTACTTTACCACAGGTACCCTTTATAGGAAATGTTGTCTGTTTACATGATGTGAAAAAAGTCCAACCTTTTTCTGATTCCTGGACAGAACATGCCAATAGTTTTGCAGAATTGATTTGTTGCGTATGTACCGAAAGGACGACGACCTGCGCTGTAACAAGCATAGGAAATTTTATTGACAGGATTGTCTGACGGGAGAAAAGCAATTGTGTGGTGATTTTTGTTTTAAGAAACGGCCCCTTTAAATATATTCGTAAACACTCTCCTGCTCCGGTTCGATTCGATTGCACTGTATGTCACCACATCTCTGCGATCCCAATAAAAAAGGCGCAGTATTGTGAAACATTTCTGTATTTCAGTACCAACTTTCCTGTTTTTCTGACCTCAGTAACCTTCTGTATCTTCACTTCCAGCTTAGCTTGTCTATTGTTTCTCCAGCTATAAACAGCAGCGAATCCGCGGATGTTAACTGAGTAGCTTCTGGCAGTTGCATGGACAACCTGTCTGTGATTATTAGCATCAGCGTTTTTTTGTTTGTTTGGTTTTTTTCCTCCCCCATCCCCAGCAGCCTTAACTAGCGAAGTCGAAATGCACAGTTTATTAGGATGCAGCATTTTTTACAGCACAGTGAACATGACTTGAGCGTAGTGTCAGGATTAGAGAGGGATTTGCACGCTAAGCTCCAGCCATCGCAAGCCTCTGATGCCCTGGGTCACTGCATCCTAATTGCTTGGTGCATATATAATAAACCTGTATGAAAACGTGCGTTCGCTTGGAGCAGGCAAGTGTCCCTGCCAAATGTATGGACTTCAGTTCGTATATGATCACAGAGCTTTGTTTGTTCATCGGGGTGTCAGACATAATGGCTTGGGTTTGTTTTTCTGCTACATTTGTAGGCTTAATTCATAAAAGAATGGTTTTGTTTAACCAAATGATTGATTGCAGAGAAATATTCCATCTTTCTGGCCACCACTACATAATTATAACCTTTTAATTGATTTGCTTTTGAAATCGGCCATTCGTTTTATGAATCAACCACATATACTGTACTTTATAGTATCCCTTTAAGCTCTTTAAGAATTTTGGGTCAGAGTACAGGGTCAGCCATGTTATGATGGTCCCTGCTGCCACTTGAACTTCCTGTTGCTTTTCATTATTGAAGAATTATTAATAAAATCTATAATAACAATAGCAATCTTGCAGTGTTTTGGGGTGAGTCACCACAAAAGTGCCACACAAGTCCATTTTGAGATAGTGAGATACTGACGAGCTGTTCAGGGGGTACCCCGCCCTCGCCTAAAGTCGGCTGTGATGGGCGCCAGCCTCCCCGCGACCCTAATGAGGATTAAGCAGCTTAGAAAATGAATGAATGAATGAATATTTTAGGTTGTGTTGTCCAACCCAAGGACAGTAGATAGGCTTCAGGTATTATTATGGTAGTCCTTCAACTGGCAGCATTATTGAATTTTAAATGATAAGTAAATTATATAATTAAGTAGGTAAATTATACGCATTAATATATGTAATAAATATAGATATTGAGCAATATAAATAAGCCCTTATTTAAATCAAAATGACCCTTATGATGTCCTCACTTTTCACTTAGGAGCGCAGTGGAACCCTTAAGCTTGACAGAAGCAGTGATTTGATTAACTTTCATGTGAGCTACGCTGGAGGTCGAAGGTTTTTTTCAGTATTTTGATATTCTGAATAAATGTTGTCGAGACGGAATGTCTGAACACTTGTTTTTTTTTTTTTTGTATGTCGGTTTTACTGACATAAACCTGATTTCTTCTCGACTGTCAGCAAAGCCCTAGATGAGATTAAGACTCTTGGAACAAAGTCATGCTGGAGAACACTGCCCCGAGAAACATTTGTCTCTGTCAGCAAAATATTATTTGGTGGAATGAGTCAGCAGAATGAATCGTCGCTCCTTGTCTCTTCCTATTGCAGTTGAGCCGACAGTGTCCAGAGTTGCCCAACGCTGTAGGCTCCTTAGTGCGGTTTTGCTGACTTCATCACCTCTGACTGTCTTGTTTGGACAGCACTTCTGCCTCCCTAATGACCAACTGAGCTGAATTTACAGGCTTTTTTTTTTTAAATCAGGATTTTCCATGTAGAGATTTGGGAAAGGAGTCTTAAGTTGCACTGGTCGAAACAAAAACTATTTTTAAATTACTCTTAAAAGTGAAATAACGGCAGAAATAAATGTAGTGAAAGCAGAAATAGTCTTTTAATTTAATTAAGTAACATAATAAGAGAAGAGATGAGAGTTAAACAATCCTTACCCACCTGGACCATGAGTTTGATCTGAATATTCATTTATACTGTTATTTTTGCCTGTTCCCATCACTCTATCATGTACGACCACCACCAACCAGGGAGGGGCGTAAGCATGCACATGCCCCTTCCGTGACAAGCGATGCTGCCACCCACGCATGCGCATTTGGAGGCGGCATACAGACTCAGAGAGAAAGCACTATCCGCCGCTTTTTGTACAGATGAGCTCACAGACGTCCATGGATTGCTGAGAGTGACAGGCTGACAGTATGCCATCCTTCCCTCCCTTGAGAGCTCGGCAAGTTAGCTCCCATGATCTCTCGGACGTGGATGGCTGCGGCATCAACCTGGATTCTCCTCGTCGAGAGTCACGCACCTTGTCGATGTGCCAGTGTGGAATCTAATGGAGTTTTCCTTGTCCACAGCTCCGCCTTTTAAGCTATAAAAAATCCGCACCACAATTTTAAAAGTTATGTAATACTGTTTTTTTTGTTTGTTTTTTTTTTTGTCATGCTAATGGGTGTGCTTCGACAAATCAACTGCAATACAGCAAACCCATTTTTGGGACATCTGATTTGCATTAAATGCCACTCCATCCATTCATCCATCTGTCATTATGACCATTAACTCATAAACCTTGATAAATGACACGCTAAACATACCCATATTCTTTGGAATCTGGGTATATTTATATACACAACAGTAGTACCCATCAGTCCATCTGTTATCTATACGGCTTATGCCTCAGGGTTGCGGGGAAACCAGATCCAATCCCAGCTGACTTCATCTGAGAGGAGGAGTACACACTGAGCAGGTCGTCAGTCAGCAGTAGTGCTCTATTGCTAATAATTCGGTCATTAAAAGCACCCCGAATAGCTCACCAGACCATCGCAGTGCGATACCACCATTCACACTCACACCTAGGGGCAATGTGCATGTGTTTGGACTATAGGAGGAAACCAGAGTACCCGAAGGAAAACCCACACAAGCACAAGGAAAACATGCCAACTCCACACAGACACACCGTAGCCAAGTCCAGTACTCGAACCCAGGACCTTCTTGCTGTGAGGCGAACATGCTAACCACTACGCCACCGTAATAGCTAATAATATAACCACATATGAATTAATTCATCAACTTTGATTTGCTATAAAATGATAAGATGTTTTTATGATGCAGTGAATGTGACATTGCTGAGTAGGAACCACAACATAGGGGGGGGAAAGCAGCTCTTTAGAAAACACTTAATCAACTTATTGTTCTCTTCAAACTTTCATGCAAAAACAGCGATGGCAGAGATATTTCTCCTAGTGGACTCCTTTCTGTCTTAAGAAGTGCACTTAATAATTAATTGCAACAAGCGTGTCTGTGCAGGACTAACAATGTATTGTAATGAATATCTAGTTCAGCTCTTACTGACTCCACTCCTGTTTTGGCTCTCATATAACATGGCGACACTTGTGGGTTGTTTACTAGCTGTCCATACATTTTAGCCTTCATTTATTAAAATATACACATCCTTGATCATTCTTTTCCCTATAAAACTGCTCACCTGCCAATTTCCGTCTGCCGATTCCCAACATGTGCTTCATTCAAGATATGTGAAACCAGCCAACCAGAGCTTTTCCGTCTACTGCTCATGTTGCATCAGAGGGCAGTTTAAAACAAACAAACAAAGCACTGACCGTCATCTTGAAGTAAATCAACTCATGATTGGCTAGTGTCACTGTGACTGACGGGCAGGATAGTGAGCCATCCCACAGTTTGCGTCATCTTGGCTCGCAGCCAGAGCATTGCCAGGATTCAGACGCACAAGTCAAATCAAGTAGACCTGCAGTGTGCAGTAACTAGTGGGATGGAATAACGTTTCTCCTGGACTCCACTGGCTTGATTCATGTATGACTTGTACAGTGCTGACAGAGGATTTGGACACGTGCTGGAATAGGGTGCATACAAAAACGGACCATAGAGAAGAAATGCTCATATCACGGAAGGATGACTTAATAGGGCGGCACGGTGGCTGGCGCCTTAGCATCACAACATGAAAGTCCTGGGTTCGAGTCCCTGGTTTGGGCATTTCTCTGTGGAGTTTGTATGTTCACCCCATACCTGCATGGGTTTCCTCCGGTTTCCTCCCCCAGTTCAAAAACAAACATCATGCTAATTGGCTGCTCCATATTGCCCCTTGGTGTAAGTGTGAAGGGTGTGTGTGTTGGCCCTGTGATAGTCTGGCAAGCTATTCAGAGTGTACCATGGTTGGCAGAGGTGGGTTCACCCAGTGTTGGCTGAGATAGACTCCAGCTTCTTCATGACCCTAATAGGATTAAACATAGGATTTGGCGAGTGAGCGAATAGATGGATGGATGGAGGGATGGATAGATCCAAACCTGCAACTAGAATGATTTCAGTGAAAGGGGACTAAATCAAATAGTCTGTGTGCTGTAAACGGCAGGTCAGGGCAATGAATGCAGTAAATGAATAAATGAAAGTGGCATCATTAGTGAATTAAAGTGTGTGTACAGTATGGTGGTGGGTGTTGCTTCAACCCCAGAAGGGCAGCAGTGTTTAGCATTTTGGTTAGAAGCTGTTATCCACTCAAGGATTACCAGATTGGATGCTTGAGAGCCTTCTGCCAGATGCCAGAGTTGCAGAGCTCCCAAGCGGAGCCCTATAGTCATGGAATATAGTTTGGATATGGGAGAACCATCCAAGCCGTACTCCATGACTGTGGTGCTTCACTTGTGCTCTGCTACAAAAGCCAATGAAATCTCAGTCATTTCTAACCCTGAGCCAATCTCAAATCTAATTAATTGCCTGTAGCTAAAAAATGAATGCAAATGCATGTGATGCTGGTTCAGAAGGTGAGTTTTTTTTAAGAAGCTTATCAGCTCACTTTCACTCATTCATTTGCCAAACCACTTAATCCTATCTGGGTCGCAGGGAGCAGAAACTGGGAGAAGGAAGGGCACAACCTGAACCTCTCTTGGCCTTTGCAGGGAAACACACACTTGACCATATATACTCCTATATAGGAGCAATGTGGAACAGCCAGTTAGCCTAATGTGGATATCTTTGACTGCTGAAGGAAACCAGAATACCTGGAGGAAACCCACCCAAGCAAGGGGAGAAATGGAACACTTCACACAGAAACACCTGAGCCAAGCCCAGGACTCGAACCCAGGACCTCATCGCTGTGAGGCAGATGTGCTAACCACTGCACCACCGTACCACCCCCACGCCCTTATCATTTCTGCTAGAGTAATTTTCTTTCTATTTAGTTGGACTGGAGAAATCCTAATATACTGGAGTACTGGAAAGCAATATGCCTTGGATACGAGTTGAAATATGTACAAAATATGATGGTTAATAGAAACCAACAAAGATATCAGTCCTAAAAATTGACATAGATAAGTATTAATGAACCATTTCATTCCAACCATCATAAAAGCAGTGGTGTGATGATTAAAACAATGCCATGATGGATTCACGATTTAGACCCTGGTTTTATTGATCACAGATCTGGAAATCCCGTCCCAACAATGCCAAGATTTCACCCATTCAGCTCAGTTTCACTTTGAATAAAAGAAGCTGCCAAATAAGTAACTGTATATCCTGCAACCCCAAGTGATGGCAAAATCCACAGACAGAAATACAAGAAGCCATACCATTGACTGAAAGAGGAAATAGAGTGGCTATAGAAGGTTAAATGCAAGGTTGTGCTGTTGTTGATCTTTCTCAAATAACCACATTCATTGAAGAAATTTTGTTGGGAGATTTCAAGTGAGAATTCAATCCAATGTCTAAATAAATAAACAATTTACTTCCATATGACATATTGAGAGGAGCACCATAAGTATGAAACAGGATTTTGATGGTTAATAAAGCTGCCACGTCTCTTGAGTTAATGCTGACTGGCTGATATGCATCTCTCACTCGCATGACGATGAATAAAAACAGATTGATTATTAATAGCGAAATTGAAACCCACAGAATAGAGGCTCATGCACCACTGCTCAGACTCGCACAGAATAAAAAAACTAAATCTAACCCAGGTAGGCAGACAGACTTCAGTCAAGCAAAACTGAAACGGTTACGCGGAACACGAACTCGTTAAACAGATAATTAAACTCACAATGCTGCTGATACAAATAAAGGCGGAATTCAGTGAGTGAAAAGCGGTGAAAAGAAAAGATCGTAGTCGGAAAACGCAGTTGAAGTTGACTAACTAAGTTGCGAACTTCAGGTTTAACCCGCCCTCCTTTAGTCAGTACGCAGTGGAGAAGCAAAACCACAGGCTTCATGAAGCTGAGGACCAGCAGGATTTAACATGCAACCTGTAACTTTTCTCTACATGCGATCAAGGACAAGCTGCAAGCCCTTAAAGAAACCCCTATGCTCTAATAACACCAGCTTTGGAGATAGAGATATCTAGTGGGAGCTCGGCTTTTAGGCAGTGCCTAAATCTATGTATTGTCATGTGTGTATGTGCACAAAAATAAACTGAAATATCTTTATTATTAAATATATATATATATATATATATATATATATATATATATATATATATATATATATATAAAAAATATGGGAATATATTCAAGCCGTTGTATGCAGCCTCCGAAACAGGAACCAAAGGATTTTTCATTCTCAGCTGAATAAACCTAATGATCCATGCAGTAGAATAAGATTCATGGACACTCTGTGAACCTCGGTGATTTAATAAGGGGCAATTATGTGCATACTGGCTTTAGCTAGTGAAATTTTTCTTGACTACCCAGCTGCCTTGGTTGCTGTCACAGAGCGTTAGCTCCAAACCCAGTAGCTCAATCTTCTATTCTGGAGCTGGGTTGAGCTTTTTCTGATGGTGCATTACCACTTCTTTTTATGTATTCATTTGCTGAACCGCTTAATCTTACTACGGTCTCAGTAGTGTTTCTTCCCGGTTCTCCAGTTTCCTCCCACAGTTCAGAAACATGCGCATTAGGCTAACTGGCCATTGCAAACTGCCCTATCCTGTGAGTGTGAAGGGTTGTTGTCTCTGCAATGGTCTGTCGAGCTACTCAGGGTGTACCCCGCCTTCGCCCAGAGTCGGATAAGATAGGCTCCTGCCTCCAAGTGACCCGACTGGGATTAAGCGGTTCGGCGATGAGTGAGTTAGTGAGTGAGTGAGCTTTACTAATGTCAGTTTATAGATCAGTCTGTGGTATATACAAGGCCTGAAGCCAGACAACTTGAGGAACAACTCAATAACTGGGGTAAGCACATGCGTTTGCACCTTGCTCTTTGGTTGTTGTAATTTGTAAATCGATGAAAATTTCTGATTTGATTAAAAAGCAATAAACTGGAGCATCACATAGGTCAAGATCACTACAAATCAGCTTATACCGATCCCTTTGGCAAATAGCCAAGCTTAGTTTTATAGCATTGTGAAATAACCAATAGCATTTATTGATCTATATCTTGTGTGAGATGCACAGAAACCAGGTGGTCTATCCGGTATTGATTCATTCATCATCTTCTGTGCTGTCTAGTCGTCGCTTGATTTGTATAGCCTGCCTCCAAGAATGCCGTCCTGCCATTCTGGAGCTCTGGATATTGCGGTTTGTCAAACTTTAGTTTTTTTTTAAATCTTATGTGTAATATCAGGGTAGTGGTGGTCTGGTGGTAGGGTGATGCCTTACTGATCTGAAAGTCGGGGGTTCAAGCTCCACTATCACTGGGTTGTCCCGCCAGTGCAGCTAACTGGGTTATCAAAGGCCAGCCATGTCTCTCACTGTCTGTGGTGAAGAACTGTTGCTGTCGTTCATAAAGAGCAGACCATTGAGTTGCCATCAGCGTGTTTCTGCCCTGCGATGGCCTGGCGAGCTGTCCATGGTGTACTCTGCCCTCGCCCAGATTCGGCTGAGATTGTCACCAGCCTCCTTATTCTTAGAGGCAAATTCGGTACTACATGATATGCATCACAAAATGTAGGTTTGTTTAACAGTTGCATGACAATAACCTCTGCAAAAGGGGATTGTTTTTGGTTATGTTTTTTTGTTTGTTAGCAGAATTATACAAAAAGTTATGTGTGGATTTTCATAAAATGTCTCCCAGAGGCGGGGCTCCATTAGATTTCGGGGATGATCCAAATAAAATTTTGGGTCCAGGAATTTTTAAAGGATTCTTTAACGCTGCCATACGCAACCATATTTTTTGCCTTTCATATGGGGAGATTGCTGGGCTTGGCTGTGGTTTGCACACTCTGAGTGCTCTGTTTACATATACATGCAAGGTATTTGGTGACGTCGTGGTTAATATATATGCCTCACAGCAAGAAGGTCCTGACTCGGGCGTTTTTTGTGTCGAATTTGCATGTTCTTCTCATGTTCACGTGGGTTTCCTCTTGGTATTTCGTTTTCTTCCAACAGTCCAAGGACACGCACATTAGACTGATTGGCTGTTCCAAATTGCCCCTAGCTGTTTGTGAGTGTGATTGATTGGGTGTGTGTTGACCCTGCAATGGTCCCAATTGGACTTTGGGAGAAACTGGAATACCCGGAGTGAACCAATGTCAACCTAATCAGACTTGGTGGTGATTTGGGTTGAAGGGTAGTTTTCCAGCTCCACCGTCACCATGATCTGAATTCTGGCTTTCAGTTTCTGCACCAGCATTGATCCAAGATATATTTTGCTGTATCTTTCTTGTATTTATGTATTGATCATGCTGACGATTGACTGATGTCAGTGTGATTGATACTTAATGCAATACTTACCACTCAAATAGCATGGCCAGTGCTTTCCTGGACAGTCTGAATGCTATTCTGTTACCCCCTTCATGAACTGGTTTTGTAAATTATACCCCACTTTATCAATTCGCTAAGAATGTGAATCTTTAACTTGCATGAACTCATAGATTGGGTTTTTGAAGCTACAGTGTTGCTGACTGCTTTTACATGGACCCCCTCCTGTATGTCCTTTCCAAATTTCCATCACTTTGGATACTTTGTACTCCGGCAAGAGAGCTCTGTATTTCTTTTTTACCCAATTCTACCAATTAGTCATAACCTCGCTTTTCATCTCACTTGCATGCCTCAAAGCTTCTTCGGGTTTTTTAATTAAAGTTTGTCTCCTTTGAAGCTCTTCGACCACTTACTCCTGCAACCATATATACACCATCTTTAACAGTTCTTGTAGCCGTTCCTTCTACTATACAAACCACATGTTCATCACCATCGAAAGTTTACCCAGTCCTAACTTCACCACACTGTCCTTGAAGGGTTTCGACAGTTCAGTGTGATCACATCTGTGCTTGTGATTGGGTTGAACAGAATTTAATAGCTTTGGTTTAGGGGTTAGGCTTATAGAATGACCAGGATGAAGTCTGACTCTACCCCCTAGACTTTTGACTTGCAGCAAAGGGAGTAAACCCTGGCATTGAAGATGAGTCCCACACACTTTTTGAGAAGTCTCTGGGTCCCAAAACTAACCCTAACCATCATAGTAATTTAAAAGGGAAAAAAGCCACTGTATTCCATAGCCAAATCAAGCTGGATTGTTGACCTCTCGAATTTGATATGGTGACTGAAACACCATTTAGGCATCTTGGATCCAGAATGATTGGGTTTCTACCTCCTAGTATGGTTGCCTAGTATGTAGCTGGGACTCCACTTGTACAGTCAGTATGGATCGATTAATGGACAGAACTATGTGTTTGGTGGAGGCCAATACCTTAATACCCATGAGCACTTTTTTTCTCTGTGATTTATTTATTTTTTTTGGACTAATTTTAGTCGTGGCCAAGTCCCTGTTCCCACCTGTCAAGTACACCTACCTATCATTCACCCCTTACCAACCAGGGAGCAAGCATGTGCTTCCTCAGAGACATGTGACCCCACATCTTTTCAACTACTGTGCATGCAAATACAGCTGCAGTGTTAACACACTCCAAGTTAAATCGCTTTAAACCCACATGAGCGCATAATTAGCTGGTGATCGCTGTAAGTAACAGGAAAGGCAGTGTGTGCTATCCTTCCTCCTGTGAGAGCTCAGCTTATCAGCTCCCATGGACCCCTGACCTCGGATGGCTTTGTGCATCAACCTGGATTTGAACTCCTGATCTCCATGAACCCTTGAGCACTGTTGCACTTGACAGAAGCCACGCCTTGAAAGTATAGTCACACCCTGACCTGACACCAATCGTTGTATTGTAGTGTTTTTATGGTGCTACCAGTATTGCCTCGGTTATATAATGTGCATACTATCTGCTGTTGAGTTCCCATTGGTTTCATTCAGATTTCCAGTTTAATACTGGCCACCTGCAGAGCTTTCGCATTTACTGCAATAGTCCCTCATGGAGGCTCCACCTCAAAAGCCAACATTTCTTGCAAATTACGGTAAAATTCTCCTCCGTGGTTTCAGTTTTCCATGATGCACGTAGTTTCATTTTCAAAGGGATACGATTGTGCAAAAAATAAATAAATACGACCTCCACACGAGAACGCAAGCTATGAATTTGTACATCAACCTAGCCATGTTTATATGAATTTATCGTTTTTTGGCTCCTGTTTAAAATCCTGAGTGAAAACTTTTAGTCCTGTGCAGTGGAATCTTCCTTGCACCCCAGCGAAATCCCTCGCTGAGCGTTAGGAGTTCCCCGCGGAGACTCCCGAGGATTTATACGTGATAACTGACAGTATTGTGCAACCAGATGATGTCTGACGGTAAATGCAACCAGAAATATAGAATTTTTAGCAATGTGCTACAAGAGTTGCAGAATATAATGAAATGATTCTTGGTAAGCAGATATTTTAAAATGCTTACAGCATTGTTTTGCTGAAATGCATGTCTGGCACATGCAGCTTCTAGAAGCTTCCTTACATTCTATAGCAACCATTTATTTTTAAACATTAATGTTTCTGTCTGAATGTATGAAATGTATCAGGTAACTTATATTACATGGTACAGTGGTGTAATGGTTAACATGATCACCTCACATCAAGAAGGTCCTGGGTTTGATGCCTGGGCTCGGTGAGGGCGTTTCTGTGTGGAGTTTGCATTTTCTTCCCATGCTTGCGTAGGTTTCCTCTGGGTACTCTGGTTTCCTCCCACCAAAGTCCAAAGAGACTAACTGGCTGTTCCAAATTACTCTTGGGTGTGAGGGTGAATGGTTGTGTGTGTGTTGCCCTGTGATGGTCTGGAGAGCTGTTCAGGGTGTACCCTGCCTTCTTTCAGTGCTGGCTGTGATAGGCTTTAGCCTCCCCCATGACCCTAGTGGGATTAAAGTGGTTCAGCAAATGAGTGTGTGAAGGTCTGTGTACAGTCCACATCACTGTAATCAAGGAAGAATTTGCATACTTGATCGCAAGTTCAAATCCGGATTGATGCCACTGACATCCGTGATGGGAGCTAATTGGCTAGAGCTCTCAAGGGAGGGAGGGATGGCATACGCTCACTTCCCTGTCACTCACAGTGATCACCAGTCAATCATGGGCGTCTGTGAACTTATTGGTACGAGGGGGAGGATAGCGCTTTGTCTCCGGGTGTGATAGACCACCCTCAAATACGCATGCGCAGCAGTTTAAAAAAAGGCGGATGGCGGCCATCGCATGTCACAGAGGGGGCATGGGCATGTTTACGCCCCTCCCTGGTTGGTGGTGGTCTTGTAATAGGGAAGGCAATGCTTGATGGGTGGGAATTGGATACGACTAAATTAGGGAGAAAAATGGGGGGGTGGGTGATTTGCATACTTGCTTTAGGCAGAACAAATGTCTCTCATCATGGGAAATGTGACCTACTTCAACATGGGTCAAGGAGGGACAAGAGGAGGGAGGGGAAATAGTGACGAAAACAAAAGTCCTGCAGAAATCGAAATCATTCTCTAAGTAAGTGCGTGTGAGTGAGAGAGAGAGGGAGAGAGCAAGAGAGAGTGCACCCTGTAGATGACTCATACCGCAGTAGTCACTCGAGCCATGATTATATCCTCCCCACTGAGACCGAAATGGACAAATGTAGTGTTTGTTTTTGAGCTCATTTCTTCAGGCATATACGGTGGAGATCAAGTTGATCTAAAGCTTAAGCCCTGCAGTCGGCTGTGCCCAGGCTTCAGCGTCTCTGCCGGTTACTGTTGTTGATTTTCTATTCATCTCCACGGTCTATTCCATCAATATTCCACAAGCGTTCTGTGCTTCTTCTTCGGCGTCCTCCGCTAACGTCATACTGAGCTTCAATTCTGAGCATTAGCTGTAGATGGGCACTTTAATTTTGAACAAAATAGCAATAATGAGGTGGACTCGTACATCCTTTGTTGGAGGCAAGTGGCTCTGTCAGACTTCTGTGACAGCATAGTGGTTCGCCTGTCTGCCTCATAGCACATCAAGAAGGTCCTGAGTTTGAGCCCTGAGATCGGCAAGAGTGTTTCTGTTTCGAAGTTTCGTGTTCTCTGCACTGTACTAGCGGGGGTTTCCTTTGGGTGCTTCGACAGCCTGTTCCAAATTGCCCCTGTATGGTATGTATGTGAGTGAATAGTGCTAGACATGTGATAGTCTGCTGGGCTGTTCATGATGTAGCCTGCCTTAGCCCAGTGACGGCTGAGATAGGCTCCTCACGGCTCAGCAAATGTGTGAGTGAGTGAGGTCAAAGTTCAGGGTCTCCGCTGCCCTGTGTGTGCCATTCTTTCATATATTCATACGTTTGCTGAATCGTCTAATCCTACTAATCTAATGGGATTAAGCAGCTCAGTAAATCAGTGAGTGAGGTCAAAGTTTAGGGTCACTGCGGCCTTGTGGGTAATTTTTTTTTATTGATCATATGCGCAGTTTGTATGTTCTGCCGGTGTTAGTGTGGACTTCCTCCAGGTAGGTTAACTGGATGTTCTGAACTGCATCTGGGTGTGAGCGTGAGTAAGAATGGTTGCATGTGTTGGCCCAGAAGTGGTCTGGCCAGCTGTTCAAAGTGTACCATTCATTCGTCCAGTGTCAGCTGAGATAGGCTTCAGCCTCCCGCGGCCCTGGGAGGATTAAAGGAGAAGACAGCACTTGTTGAAAGCTAATCTAAAAAAAACCCTGTATCCTAAAATTTGTCTGTGTGCAAAATCTTAGGCCGATAGCTGCACTTTTTAAAGATATTTATCCCGAGTGGCGCATCAACAAGGTGCGCGCCTATCAACCCGGAGATCGCAAGTTCGAATCCGGATTGATGCCACAGCCATCCGTGACCAGGAGTCCATGGGAGCTAATTGGCCGAGCTCTCACGGGAGGGAGGGATGGCATACGCTCACTTCCCTGTCACTCACAACGATCACCAGCCAATCATGGGCATCTGTGTCATTCACATGAGGGGGCGGATAGCGCTTTCCCTCCGAGTGTGTTAGGCCGGCCCGAAATACACATGCACAGCAGTTCGAAAAGAGGCGGGCGGTAACATCGCTTGTCACGGAGGGGGCGTATATAAATATATGTGTATGTAGTGTATATAATTATATAGGTGTATATAAATATATGTAGTGTATATAAATATATGTGTGTATATAGTGTATATAAATATATGTGTGTATATAGTGTATATAAATATGGTGTATATAGTGTATATAGGTGTATATAGTGTATATACATATATGGGTGTATATAGTTTATATAAATATATAAGGTGTATATAGTGTATATAAATATATATTGTGTATATAGTGTATATAAATATGATGTAAATAAATATATAGGTGTATATAGTGTATATAAATATGTATGGTGTATATAGTGTATATAAATATGTATGGTGTATATAGTGTATATAAATATATATGGTGTATATAGTGTATATAGGTGTATATAGTGTATATAAATATATATGGTGTATATAAATATATAGGTGTATATAGTGTATATAAATATATAGTGTATATAAATATGGTGTATATAGTGTATATTAATATATATGATGTATATAGTGTATATAAATATATATGGTGTATATAAATATATATGTGTATATAGTGTATATAAATATATATGTGTATATAGTGTATATTAATATATATGTGTATATAGTGTATATCAATATATATGATGTATATAGTGTATATAAATATATATGTGTATATAGTGTATATAAATATATAGGTGTATATAGTGTATATAAATATATAAGGTGTATATAGTGTATATCGGTGTATATAGTGTATATAAATATATAGTGTATATAATTATATATGGTGTATATAGTGTATATTAATATATATGATGTATATAGTGTATATTAATATATATGATGTATATAGTGTATATAAATATATATGATGTGTATAGTGTATATAAATATATATGATGTATATAGTGTATATAAATAT
>JAOUQZ010000025.1:12156159-12167861 GCA_028564935.1 Neosilurus hyrtlii
GTGTGTGTGTGTGTGTGTGTGTGTGTGTGTGTGTGTGTGTGTGTGTGTGTGTGTGTGTGTGTGTGTGTTATTTTTTTTTCTATCATTACCTCCCACACCTCTCTGATGTACTGGTATAAAAATAGGTGTGGACAGTAACACACCATCGATGGAACACTGTAAATGTCACATTCATGCACTTCAGAATTTTTTTCATTTAATGTGTTTGGTTGTTTTTTAGTAGCGGTTTTTAATTTTTTATTTAAGCTTTATTGAAAGTTAGTAGATAACGTGTCAGAATTACATAACGAGAACATTGCTCTGCAGTATTGTAACAGTAGAACTTTTGCATGATAATACCACTTTCTCACCGACGCAACTTTCACCCAGATACCCACGGTACCTCAAGGAGGAACCTCTCGCGGTGTTGGTTTTTTTCATTCTTCCTCTTCCCTTTGAAGGCATGATTCTGCAACAGTAGTTGAGGTGAAGATTCCCAGCCTTTTATATTGTGGAAAAAAAAAAAACGTATGGTCACTGTGAGCATGGTGTGGTACCACCGGTGCTTGTCAATGTTTAAACGTTGTTCACGGTGGTCATATGATGTTGGCGGTGGTGTCAGGTTGTCACGTTTCCGGTCGTTCTGCAAAAATGTGGCAGAAAAATCTAACATATTGGATTAATTTTTCTCGAGTAGTTGCAGAAGGCCGCGGTGCTGACGGTTTTCTGCGGCATCTTGTGATACACGCGACGACAATCACTCGTCGCTGTTCGGTGTTCTGCAGAAGCATTTACACAAGTTGGGTTGGTGCGAAAGAGGCATACCATTTTTAATGTTTTAAATAGAGTTTGCTCTGGTCTGTGTACATCGCGCATGTCTGCATTAGCTTACTATTCAAAACAAAAAATTCATTGTTTTAGACGGTGTAAAAAATGTTAGACGGGGTAAAAAAACTGGACCCAGGGCCTTCTTGCTGTGAGGCAGACATGCTAATCACTACACCACCATGCCTCCCAAGCAGGTAATACTGCACGTGAAGGTTAAATCAGTCAAGCTGAAATCCCAGTCAAGCTGAATAAGGCTATTGGATCAGATCTCAATCGGGTTACAGCTGAACGCCTGTGCTGACTCATATTCTAAGTCGAATTTCTTTTTTTCTTTTTTATGCGCATCAGGACGCTCTGTTCTCTTTTTTAGTGACGTGACTCAGTAGAATAAACTCAGAACTGAGTGAGAGTGGAAGTGCCCTCCTATTCCCCACACCGCTCTGCTTTGTAGCAGCATGTGAGAAGACTTTGGAAAAGAAAACGAATTCCTCTGAACACTGGAACAAGTCAGAAAGCAGAAGCTGCCTTCATACTCTGACCTCAACGCTTTCTGTGGGAGGTTCCAGCCATGCATTAATAATGTACACCATTCCTCTCTGCAACTGATATAACCTTTTAACACATGCCTTTACTCGCTCACATTGTGTGGCATCTAAATGCAGATTCATACTTTCTAATGAAACACTGACGCAAAGGGTGAGAAGGGGAGAAATGCGTGACACTGATGAAGCTGTAGGTCATAAATAATTAAATGATTTAAAGAGATAATGGTAATTTTGCACAAGATTATCGCTAATATTTGGATTGTAACTGTGTGCTGCATTGTATCACTGAATGAGAAGTATTGATGCTATAGAACCCGAAGTGAAAGCCCATTCCTGCTTAATATTAAAGATGGATATGGACGGAACCTTCTTTCTGTACCCTGTGTTCATTTTATCCGTACTTGGTCATGTTTTCTGAATCATTGTGTATGACTAGAATGGCAGTCTGAGAGCGCAAACCTCTGCCTGTCTCACCTCATGTCATTTTTTTTAGCCACTTTACCCTTTATTAGAGACACAGAGAGGCTGGAACCCATCCAAGCTGACTCCGGGTGAAGGCAGGGTACACCCTAAAAATCTCAATAGACCGTCATGGGTCAACACACCCAACTGCCCACAATCACATTCACACCTAGGGGCAATTGAGAGTATCCGGGGCACCCGGAGGAAACTCATGCAAGCACGGGAGAACATGTAAATTCCACACACCGGGTACAGGGCTCCAACGCAGGACTGTCTCGTACAGAATCTCACAAGGATTGTTTTACAAGGAAATGAACTTGCCAGGTGCTACTTAGCCATTATACAATCGGTGGCCATTTTGCTGATCTTGAACTTGACTTACACTGACCTTCTCAAAAATTTGTTTCAACGTTTGGTTCCCAGTTGCTGTTATGAAAATTTGACGGTGATTCGCATAGCCACAAAAACAAACAAACAAACCCACAGACTGACAGAACTGAAAACAATACCAGCTAGGTATGTTATCGCGGCTGATAACTATGTGTCTATGTGTATCCCAGAGGATTGTTGGTACCCTTGGATGTAGACAGATATTAAGTCATGCTTTTTCTACATCAGCTATATTTTGTCATTTTGAATTTTACTACTGGATTTTAAGATCTATGACATTGTTGACTGTAGACTTCCACAAAGGCTAAATGCTAAACCTTGCAACGCTAGAAAAGTGAAGCTAGATTTGTGGACCCTTGACTCGGATCTAATCCTAAAGTTAACAGCTTCTTTTTTGGTCCGAGCCAAACCCTTCCACCAAGTTTCATGAAAATTGCATCAGCAGGTTTTGTGCAGTTTTGCACAAAGTCAGAGGAACCACACCAATGATAGAATCTCCTTGGTGGAGACAATTAACCTGGCTGAAAAGCCGAATCACTGAAGGAGAAAGGACCCGGGACACGAAAGGCATGTGTTTGTGGTTGCTTTCAACTGGTGCTGATTTACCTTAAAATTATAACTCTCTCTCTTATCAGAAGGTAGCAAACCAAAAGCCAAGTCGTTTGCATTTCTGTCAATTTACAGGCCATACAGTAATAAATGCACTGGGTAAAATGTGTACCGTTTTCATTGTTCAGAGTTTTTTTTTTTAATAAAAAAAAATAAAAAATCAGCATTTAATGTCTTAAGCTTGACCACCCGAAAAAGAAACGCCGGTAGTCACAGGTTCGAACAATGGGTGATGCCTCTTGCGCAGCTGCAATCTGTGACCAAGAGCCCAGAAGAACTAATTGGCTGACCCCCTCTTCCCTTTCACTCACACCAACACTGGCTACTAGCCACTCATAGTTAGCGGTACAACACACTCGAGTGAGGAGCTGATGTTGAATGAGCAACAGCCTGTGGTGACCTTCGCGCTTCCTGGATGGTAGCTGTCATGAGACAAGGGAAGAGATGTCTGATGGGTTCGACGGCCATGACCAAACCAAAGAGAAAAATCCAAAACCACTTTGGCGTAAATGTAATATTTACCATAATATACTTGTATACGTAGCATTTGGAGATTTATCTGGTTGCTTACAAATCCAAACATTATCTTTTATACAGTACATTTCTGTACAAATCATGTACATGCGTTGCATCATCCTATCCAATCTCATCCAAGATTTTCTTGTTAGCAATGTTAGCATATTACAAATTAAATGTAACATATAGATGTAGATATATAGATATAGATTCTCTTTCCTCTTTAACACCTCACACTTTTTCTCCTCTATATTCCAGGTGCGCTCCCTGAAGTAAAGCCCGTCCTCCTGACTTTGCGGAGACATCTGTACTGGCGAGAGGAGACATTGGCAACATGTTCAGCACCAAAAGGTCAGGGTGAAACCAGTGCTTCAGTGTTGTTTCTTATGGCCATACGTGAAATCAGGAGGGAAAATGTCACAAACCTCTCGGGGCAGGGCTTTGGGAAAGGCTAATGCAACAGATTCTAAAGTGACATTTGAGTCATAGGCTTTGTTTTCAGACGTGATTCAGAGTTTGGGAGGAAGACGAGGTCATTGCTGAATTCTGGTCAGGAAATAGACTTTTCCTCAAATGTCCAAGTTTCTATGACTGCCTTACATTGTGCGCAAGGAGAACGTCTATATTCACTTATTTAAAGTTCTACTTTTAGTCACCAGGCGAAAGTTAACGGATAGATGTATTCATTTTTTTTTCTTTTACTATACACAGACCATCTGCCCATCATGCATCTTCGCCACATGATTACTGATCATCGGTTTGTCATGGGACCTTGATATTTCAAGCATAAAACAGCTTCAACACCCACCCACGAGTTCTCGAAACCGTGACCTTGACCTCTGATTTCAAGATCGTATTAAGGAGAGTTTGTGAAAAATGTATCAAAATTACTGGTCATGAAAATGTCATCAGACCTTCAAATTTTCCACCAGAGTCCACCTTGGCACGGTCTCGCATGAGTTCCCAGAACCCTGACCTTGACCTGTTTTGTTTTAGTTTTTTTTTAGGTTCATATTGAGGTCAAAATGTTTTCATTAACTGCCAGGCGAAGGTTAATTCTGACAGAGTGACTGAATTCACATGAGTTCTGACTGATTTCACATGAGTAGGGGTTCAGATATAGGACTTTCATATTTGAAAAACTAACTACATCTGAAAACTAACATATGACTGCAGACGCTTTTGACCTTGCTCTACGTTTTTAAGGTCAAAATGTCAAAATGAACCTTTTCCTGCCAGTTAGTGATTAAAACTGCCACTGCCTTGTCAGGGGATATGGCTCCACTGGCAAGCCTGTTGGGCATTTCCAACCCGCGCCTTGTGGCTCATCACAGCTGGAGTTTATGCTGGTTTCTGTAACTCCTCCTGGATGGAATGTTAGTCAGTCGTAGGTTACCTTCCCAGTATTTATACCCGTTTTTACTGCTGGGTGAACCGAGGCACAATTGTGGATAAGACCTTGCCCAGGCGTCTTAGCGCGGTGGGGTTCAAATGGGGATTCGTACCCACGACCTCTCAATCATGAGGCCCAACACCCTAACCACTACACCACCGGTCCCACACTTGTTAGTATTACTATCTGTATGTTACTCTACAGTAATCTTCTGCAACGCCATACTGTAACATCTGTTAGCTGTAAGACGAGACATAAACAGATGGGTTCCACAGGAAACATGCGTGCTATGATTGACATAAATGTTGTCTGATCATAAAAACCTGTCTATTATAACAGCTGAATCTGAAACATTTAATAGCTGAACACAAACCAGCATCGTCATCACTTAGCAAATGTACCACCAACAGAGATGCCTAAGACTGAAGTGTGTCTTCCAACAAAATAACACAGATTCATTAAAGTTCTGACAAGCACAAGGAGGTAATTAAACCTGTGGGGATGCATCATTCTCGGGTGGGAGGATGTGGATTTGCATGCGGAATCAAATCATATTTCCGCACAACATGCGCTCACATGCTGCTCCTGTGCCGTATTTTTTTCTTTTATTTATTTTTTATTTTTTGTGTAGCTCTTAGCAGGTTAGTCTTAAACTGGTGAAGTTTACTGGATAAGTTTATTCGGATATTTGAGCACACAGTCACCTGAATAACTTCAATAAAACGAGTAAAATAAATAAAGGGTTTTTTGTTTGTTTTGTTTTTAAAGAGTATTTAGCAAGTTCCTTTTAAACAAAAAAAGGGCATTTTGTTTTAAGCTAAAAAAATGATCAGGTATAGAAAATACAGACCTTTTGAAAATTTGAAGCTTGAAGTGAAAAATGAGGAATATGGAATTATATTTTGGTAAATGTGAGATATCATGTGGGCGGCACGGTGGCGCAGTGGTTGGCACGCCTGCCTCACAGCAAGAAGGTCCTGGGTTCGATTCCCGGGCTAGGGGAGTTTCTGTGTGGAGTTTGCATGTTCTCCTCGTGGTTTCATCCGAGTATTCCGGTTTCCTCTTACAATCCAAAAACATGCACCGTCGGCTGATTGGTTGTCCCAAATCGCCCCTAGGTGTGAGTGTGAGTATGAATGGTTTTGTGTGTGTGTGTGTGTTGGCCCTGCAATGGCCTGGCGAGCCATTCAGGGTGTACCCCGCTGTCACCCACAGTCGGTAAAGATGGGCGTCAGTCTCCCCGTGACCATAAATAGGGTTAAGTTCAGAGAATGAATGAATGAATGAGATATGATGTATTCTGGAGAAGCAGTGTTCGTCATTAGGATTCTAATTGCTTTACAAGTGTTGTTTGTATAACCTAAATTTTACTTACTTGTATTTTTGGAACAGACAGTTAGCCTAATGTGCATGTCGTTGGACAGTGGGAGGAAACCCATCCACACATGGCAAGAAGATCTAAACTTTGCATTGAAACACCCTCGCCTGCCCTGGACTGGAACCCAGGACCCTTTTGCTGTGAGGCGGACATGCTAATCACTATGCAAAGTGATTTTATATATTTTATGAAAGTCAGCAGAGAGCAATTTAATTAAAAGATTTTCCCTCTAGGGTGACGATTTTTAAAAATTAATTTTAAATACCTAGGGTGATGGATATGTGCTCTGACTTGGAAGGAAAATTAATAGATGAGAAGTACTTGCCTTTTTTTAATATTTGTGTGTTTGTTTGTTTGTTTTTCCCTCTCAGTTTGAGATGAATATTTTTCTTTCATGCCAGCAGACTGACGAAGCGTTACTAGATCCTCAGGAAAGTCCTGATTTTTTTTTCATGCTGTTTTGTGTGTTGTTGTTTTTTATTATTGATATTGACTTAATATTGACTCCTTCTGCCTCCCTTCATCACGGAGTGTTACCGGACGCGTCCCCTTAGCACAGAAACCGCACCTTTAATTAAAGCTCCTTTATAAAACTTTAATTAGATAAACAGGTAACAGCGCTCTGCCTTCGATTATATTAGAGCGAAATCTGTGACAGGACATGATGATAAATCCTGAAATGTTGTTTCTTACAGACCTTGTGCCTTTATTTAGTGCTTCATCTTTCCATGCCCTGCTTTTAATCACTGGACCGAAGGATATTTTTCTCCCAGATTAACTGTTTATGCTCTTGGACACACCTTGAAGAGTTCACTCACTCACTCATTTACCGAGCCGCCTAATCCTATTATGGCCACGGGGAGACCGGAGCCTATCTCGGCCAACAGTGGGCGAAGGCGGCGTACACCCGAACAGCTCGCCAGACCATCGCAGGGCCAACGCAGTTTGGAACAGCCACTTAGCACAATGTGGTTGTCTTTGGACTGTGGGAGAAAACCGGAGTACCCGGAGGAAACCCACGCAAGCACGAGGAGAGCATGCAAACTCCACACAGAAGTGTCCGAGGCCGAAACCCGAACCCAGGACTCTCGTGCTGTGAGGGTGGCGTGCTAGCCACCACCCCACCGTGTCGTCCCCTTAAAAAGTGATCAAGAGCAATGCTAAATTAAATTGCTTGTCAACTTCCATCCTAAATCTTCTCCCTGTGTAGAAATAAGAGCGTCTGCTTCTGTGTGAGTTTGTACAATCACAATGCCGGCGATAAGCTCCGTTGTAATCAAGCTCGCCTGTGTTTACATCCCAGAACGGCGCAAAACTGCAGTCCCTGTAGCCCCACGCGCTAAACTTATTACCAACTCATTATCTTTTATCCCCTCTGAAACTCCGATTGAGACGCGACTATCTCTTTTTGTCTGCGAAATCCATTTCTGAACTCACCTGTGGTGGCATGTGACCTGCTGGCTCCTCGCACAGCTTAGTCATAATGAGGCAAAGGCGCATGCTCCTATCGTACGTCCTCTGAGCTCAGCTTGATCGGTTATTTCGGCGGTAGAGAGTTATAACTCGAAGGAAGAGGAAATGTCTAAGCTCTGTGACTGTCAGGTGACCCTGCTGGTGTGACAGCCGTGCTGTCTAGCTCCTGGAAGAAACTGCAACCAGAGAAGCGCTAACAGTATTACAGCAGAACTCATTAGCTGCAGGCTGAGGTCGTGGGAATTTCCTGTGTGCGATACAGCGAACAATTGTTACAGATAAAATGACATGGGGTGAATCCAAACGCTGGGAGAATCTCGGAAGAAACTTTTTTTGGAGGATGCTGCACTTAAAAATTGACACATCAACACCCCACCACCACCCCCGTAGGAAGTAGAATTTGACAGCCTGAGATTTACCAATATAGCATTATAAGTTATTGTGTATTTATAATACAAATAGAAGAGAAGTTCGAACATATGTTATGATATTATGTTCAAGACAACGTTGTGGTGATACATTTTTTTTATCAAATGCCTTTGATCACTACTCAATTCTGATTGGTCAGTTGTGACATTCTACGGTCTGTTATTTTTGTATAGCAGCCAGTTCCTATGTTCCACGTCATTAGCAGGAAGCAATAAAATAATTTTTAAATCATTAAAATACCTAATTAGTGTCAAATTATTGATTTCTCTAATAATAAATGAGATCAACACAAAATAACAGGCTGTTAATATGGACCACATCATTAGATGAGGCAATAAAATCACTTTTTAAATTTAGCACGTCCGCCTCACAGCAAGAAGGTCCTGGGTTCAAGTCCCGGGCTCGGCAAGGGCGTTTCCGTGTGGAGTATGCATGCTCTTCGTGTGCTCACGTAGGTTTCCTCCGGATACTCTGGTTTTCTCTCACAGTCCAATGACATGCAGAGTAGACTAACTGGAGGTTACAAATTGCCCCTAGGTGTGAGTGTAAGTGTGAATGGTTTTGTGTGTGTTGGCTCTGCAATAGTCTAGAGAGCTGTTCAGGGTGTACTCCGCCCTCGCCCAGAGTCGGCTGAGATAGGCTCCCGCCTCCCGGCATCCCGAGTGGAAAGAAGAAAGTGTGATTGACAGCAACTGGCTGATCCAAATCGCCTCAAGGTGTGAGTGTGAGTGTGAATGGTTGTATGTGTGTTGGTTCTGCGATGGCGAACTGTCCAGAGTGTACCCCACCCTCGCACAGAGTCGGCTGAGATGGGCGCCAGCCTCTCCGCGACCCTAGGGTTAAGATGCCTTCGCTCATCCTACTTCAGATTGAGTCGTCATCTTGTATTAGACGGAAGGATGCCGGACAGAACGTAATTCTTTGTACCAACGCATAAGAAATCCTTATGAACAGCGTATGTGTATTTTAAAGTGGCCAGACTGTAGACGGTTAATATGCACTGAAACGAACTGTGTAATGTGTGTTGTTCCTGATTCTGCTCTTCAGTGTGTAAAATTTAACCAGATTCTATATCGCTCTTAAAACCCCGTGGGGAATGAAATGAACAGAAATGCACTTGCGTCTGGTTATTGATGTTTGCAGGCGAAGGAGGAAGTGAGCCATTTAGGAGCCGCTAAACTTACTCGGCTTTTTACCCCCTGTGAAGACATGCATGCTGGTCCAATTAGGAAACAACCTTGAACGTCTCCTTGAGATCTTGAGAGATGAAATCCTCTATAAACATTCTCCCATCGCTAGTTTTTCTTCGTCTCGCTCCCTGGCTCCGGCTCCCGTAGTGCTTTGAAGAGCCTTAGTGGACGTGCTGCTAATGGATATAAATGGACTCTTGAGCGTGCTTTTGTTGAGACGGACCAGATTCTGACTGGGAGCTTTTCAAAAGCTTGCTTTTCTTAATGCACCACTGTAATATAATTTGAAAAAAGATTATAGGGCTCTGACATTATACATGACTATCGTGTGAGTGCAGACTCAGGTGTGTGTCTGCTGTTCCCTAATGAGTTGTGTGTTTTTAGTAATGAGAAGAGGTCGGGATATTAGATGGGAGGACAAATAACAATTATTCGCCTTAGGCCTGGTGGATATTGCTGTATATTCCCCAAGATGGAACATCTTTGTAATTATTTTTGTATACACTACTGTATAGTCTGTGTATGGTATGTGTCTGTCTGCCTATCTATCAAGCTATCTATCTACACTACAGTAGAATTATTATAGAATATACTACATGGAAACATTAGAAAAGCAAACTAAAATAAAATGTTTACGGTTCATTTTGAGGCAGTGGTGGCTCGGTGGTTAAGGTGCTGGCTTACTGATCCGAAGGTTGGGGGTTGTCACTGTTGTCTCGCCAGTGCAGCTAACTGGGTTATCAAAGGCCAGTCATGTCTGTGGTGAGAGGCGTGTAAAAGAACCGTTGCTGTCATTCAAAAAGAGTCGGCCATTGGGTTGCCGTCAGCGTGTCTCTGCCCTGCGACGGCATGGTGAGCTGCCCGGGGTGTACTCTGCCCTCCCCCTGAGTCGGCTGAGATGGGCGCCAGCCTCCCTGTGACCCTGAATGGTTCGTTTGCACTTTTTTATTTATTTTTGATTCAAGAAAGATTCCATCACCGGAACTGTTCAGCCACATTCACTGAACCAGCAAAATATTGTTTTAGTATATACTATACATATACATCATCAAAATTTAATAATAAAACTTTATGGTTTATTTAAAAAAAAAGAAAGAAAAGAATCATAACAGACACATGAGCTCCGGGCGAACACGTGAGCAGATGGGGTGTAAAGGTGTTTGTTTAACTCTGTTTAAGAGTTTAAGTTTATATTACATGGAAACAAAAAAAAAAGCAAACTAAAACAAGATTTATTATTCTATCTGACGGAGGCAAATCAGGTGAGCTCTGCACGCTCCGAGCAGAAGTAAACCCTGTGAAGCTAACAGTGTGTGTTTAACTTACTCATTCAGTTCAGTACATACTACATGGAAATGTAAGTAAACCACACAAGGTGCTTTAGTATGTATATAATACGCGGGAAAACAATTTAAACAAGATTTTTATGATTTATAACATGGATGAGTGTCCATTATTTTGAGCCAAGCAGTATCCAGTCTAAATAATGTTTGTTTTTTTTTTAATCCCGAGATACAGGACAATCAGATTGTGCCATTCCCATGTACTACATACTAAAACCTAATATCTATCAGTAGATTAACAACGACGCTTTTAGGATTTATCAGGATTTACTATAAGGCCGCATTCACACAGAAAGTCAGTAATCGCCAGTGGATTGAGTGACAAGAGGTGAAAATTTTCTCAAGTGCCTAGTAGGGTCACGGTAAGGCTGGAGCCTATCTTAGCCGACACCGGGCGAAATTGGGGTACACCCTGAACAGCTCACCAGACCATCACAGGGCCAACACACCACACCTAGGGGTCATTTGGAACAACCAGTTAGCCTAATGTGCATGTTTTTGGACTTTTTGGCATGTTTTTGGAACATGCAAACACCATACAGAAACGGCCAAGCCTGGGACTCGAACCCAAGACCTTCCTGCTGTGAGGCAGATGTGCTAACTACTATGCCATTATGCTGCTTTGCTTATGTTCTTTTATGTATGTATGTATTTATTTATTTCATTTCGTGTCACATGACAACTATCAACCAGCGAGGGTTTGGCAAATGTGTGCTTCCTATAAAATAGCCAGCCAACAGCCAACTCCATCTTTTCAAGCAGATGCTCATGTTGCATCACAGGTGGATGTAACGCAAGCCCTATCTTGTGCATACATAAACTTATAGGTGCCTGCGATTGGCTTGTGTCGTGTGATTTAATAGTGGGTGAGTATGACATGAGTCATCTACACGCAGTTATGCTCCTGTGGCTACTGGCTACGGATGGCTGTCTTATCGTCAGTATTCAAATTTACCGTTTTCCAATGACTGCACCATTCAGGACGTTTCTTACCAGAAAATAATCTGATGTGGAAATGAAATTTTATGCTATCCTGGTGTCTTTTTATCTTCGAAAGACAGACAGCTTAGATCTGCCAGCCATTCCAGGCGGTGTGTGTGTGTGTGAGAGAGAGAGAGAGAGAGAGAGAGAGAGAGAGAGAGAGAGAGAGAGAGAGAGAGAGAGAGA
>JAOUQZ010000025.1:12181477-12192578 GCA_028564935.1 Neosilurus hyrtlii
TATATATATATAGATAGATAGATAGATAGATAGTATGGGGGGGGGGGACTACAATTTCATCCCGACAAGCCTGTTTTGAAACAGGATTGTCGGGATGAAATTGTAGTCCTTTTTTCACTCGTACCATATATTTAGCTCTACTTCGACGTATTGAGCACTGTCTTACGGAAAATCGACTCGGATTTATATATATATATATTGCTCTGTCACTACAGTAGCAAATCTGAGCTTTGATTGGCTACTCCTAGGAGTTGACCTTAAAGTCACCATAGAAAAATACAGAAATGGTTGTGGCTCATTCAAAGCTAAAGTGTTAGTCAGGTATATAACGTTCTGCTTTTGAGTAAAATAATAATAATTTTAAAATGCTACAATTCTATTTACATTTGTTTTTCAAGGTGTTTATATGGGTTCAGGGCAGAACGGTGGCACGTCCACCTAACAGCAAGAAGGTCCTGGGTTCTGTGTGGAGTTTGCATGTTCTTCCCTTTCTTGCATGGGCTTCTTCCGGGTTCACTGGTTTCCTCCGACAGTTCAAAGACATGCACGGTAGGCTAATTGGCTGTTCCGAATAGCCCTTAGGTGTGCACATGAGTATGAATAGTCGTATGTGTGTTAGCCTTGTGATGGTCTGTTGACCTGTTCGTGGTTCTTTGCCCAGTGTTGGCTGAGATAGACTCCTGCCTCCCTGCAACCCCAGTAGGAGAAGGCAGTTTGGACAAATAAGCGAGTGATGAGAGTGAGTCCATGGAATCATTGGGGATCATGCTGTTCAGCTTCACTGCACCTAGTGGTCAAAACTGGGAACTACAACAAGAATTAGGAGAAGGCCATTGCAGAAGAATTCCACTGCCTCATGTTTGGACAAAGGAGCAGCAGACTCAGCAATTAATGACATGATTGCCTGGGTTGCCATCTATTTTCCAAATTGGCAGTGTGCCTGTGATGTACAGAACTGTTTCTATATATAAGATACAGTATATTGCAAAGATTGGCAGAGAGAAGTCTGAAATTGAAGCCGAGGAAGCAATCCAATCTAATCCAGGCGACAGTGGAGCGGATTTAGATATGGTAGAGCATGTTGGACCTGAAGGAGCAGCTAGGTCATAGTGCTGTGAACAAGCTTATTATAGTGCACCACAGACATTAACCTGTCATCTACAGGCCTTATTTTTGGCCAGTTAGTGTTCAGCCGCTTGGAGTACATGAGATGTGGGTGGCTGAGCAGGAGCTCTGTTTCTGTTTGTTGGAATGCTGTGTGTAATATTTTCTCATATTTTATGTAAAATACGCAATCATGGTATTATTATTGCTAGATTTTGTTTTTAATGGTCGTATGAATGGTTTGCATGTTGACCCTGTGATGGTGTGAAGAGCTGTTCAGAGTGTCGGCTGAGATAGGCTCCAGCCTCGCCATGACTCTGGTCGAAAGGAGCAGTTTGCAGAATGAATGAATGATGACTGGACCAAGTTTTCCACACCCTGCTGTTGACTGCACAAATCATTTTCCAATAAAAAATATTTAACATTTTGATATAATATAGCATTAAATTTTCATATCTATCTCATGGGTTTTAGGGCAGCATGGTGGTATGGCGGTTAGCATGGCCCACTCACAGCAAGAAGGTCCTGGATTCAAATCCCGGGCTTGGTGAGGGCGCTCCCTTTTTGAGCCTCTGCCACGGCTTTTGCTGTCTCCCTGGTGCGCGGTCCTGAATGATCAAGTGTGCAAGGGATAATCTTGACATGCAGACATGTCATGTTGTGTTGCCCTATAATGCTTTGGTGAGCTGTTCAGGGCATGCATCGCCTTCATCGAGTGTCGGCTGAAATAGGCTTCGGCCTCCCTGTGACCCTAATGGGATTAAGCAGTTTGGGAAAGAAGTGAGTAACCGAGAATATGTTGGTTTTATTATTTATTTAGAAATGCAAACCTGAGGAGAGGGACGTCTGGACCTCACTACTTGGGCTGCTACCCCTGCGACTCGACCCCAGATCAAGCCAAAGATGATGACGACGACGATGATGATGATGATGATGATGATGCAAGCTTGTTTTGAATATATGAGCCACTCACTTACTATTAATATGCGCATTACTTTTTATTTATTTATTTATATTTTTTAAATCCTTTCAAGTGTAACTAAACCAAAAGAAAAATCAGCCAGATAATATCATTTATGTATTTGGATTTAAATTAAGATCTATATGATAGGGATATTAGCTTTAGAATATAAGCACAGAAATATTTATATTTTACTCCGCTCTTAATCCAGAGCTCTGGGCTGGAAGCTGACTGCAGGCCAGCGTTGACTCTGCATCACTTGATATGTTTTTTTAATTACATTTAGCACCGTAACTCCAAAACGATTTGCCTAGGCACATGAAAAAAGGCAGTATACTGTTCATGCATGCTTGTTAGCAGAGCAGAAGTCTGACATTTCAAAGCAAACACAGGCTGTAGTAATCACTAGGTTACATAATAGTCAGGCTTAAGCCTCAGGACAATGTAGGGACAATAATTAATATGAAAGGTCAGTTTACAGGCCTTTGCATCTAGTGCAGTGAGTAAACACTCGACAGAGCGCAGGGGGAGGAACAAATCATTTTTATCTGCATATGTTTCCAGTCATGTTAGTGTCCAAGGAAATCAGGTGTTATTCAGAGAGCAGTTGTGTAGCGTTGGTCTGGATGGTCTGACGAGCTGTCCGGGGTGTACCCTGCCTTTACCCAGAGTCGGCTGAGATAGGCACCAGCTTCCCTGCGACCCTAGGATTAAGAGTTTCAGCAGATGCATGGGAGAGAAAGTGATAAGATTTCAGAACTGACTCCAAAGAGGTTAAAGTTCACAACATGGTTAAATGTCTTAAATGTCTGAGGGACCTGGAGCATACTACACGCCCTGCATGTGGATGAATGACTATAAAGTTTAGTTTCAGTTGAAATGCTTCCTCTTCAACATCGTACATATGAAGTATGTGTAAATGGTAGGCTTATACCATGTGGAGCTTATTAAAGCAAGACAGGTCCTTACTTTTGCCCATTTTTCCTGTTTCCAACACATCAACTTCTAGAACTGACTTCACTTTCTGCCTAATGCATCTCACTTCTTTGCAGGTGCCACTGCACTGAGGTAATCAATGATATTCACTTCATCAGTGCTCATAATGGTTTTGTTATTGCTGATCAGTTTAATAAGTAACAAGAAGGACTAGACTTTATTGGTGGCAGAGACATCCCCATTGGCGCAATTGGAATCGAGTTTGACTTGTGAAAGAAATCGTCAGCCTGGTGATGTCTACTGTTGGACAAAGGCCTCCGCATGCTATTTACATTCCCAGCGGTTCCTCGCCAGATGGTACCAGTTGCCTGTTTTGGTAAACAAGTTGATGTCATCTTGCCATCTTTTGTACTGGCGTCCACAGTTCCCAGCTACATCTCTTGGGCTCCGCATCGTAAGCCTGCGGGTCCAGCGATCGCCTGTGATACAGGCGTCATGGCCATCCCATGTCCATATCTTTAATTTAACAATATGTACTGTCTTTCTCTCTGATTTGTTGTCTTATCCAGATGTTGGTCTTTTTGGGTATTTCTTTAAATGTTTCTCTCCATTGCTTTCTGAGTGGTAGCCAGCTTATCTTCCATTTTTTTTAAAGTACTATAATAACATGACATTTACAGCATTTATCTTATATGTGTGCAACTGTGCAATTGAAGGTTAAGGGTCTTGATCAAGGGCCCAACAGAGGCAGCTTGGTGGTACTGGGGCTTGATTAGCAATCCAGAGGCTTTAACCACTGAGCCAGCACTGCCCCTATGCCATATGATGTGCTGGTATGGGATATTGAAGCAGTGTTATTGTTACCACCTAACAATTTTTTCTTCATCTTATACTACAAAAATTTCCCAGATCAAAATAAGCAGTAAAATAAACAGCCGTTCCTTTCAGAAACCTTTACAGCTGTTTACGGTATGAGACTGACGCATAGTACAGACACTGGTGACTCCTTCCATGAAGGTTTGTTAAATGCCTCCGTACAGAATTCTTACAAAAGCATTTCAGTGACTTATGTGTATGCTCTCATATATATATATATATATTTAATATGTCAGCCTAATGTTGTATAGTTGTTACTATATGTAGAAGTGATGATGTATTTGAATGACTGCTTTAATACAAACCCATGATTTGCTGCAGGCACTTAAAAAAAGAGTAGTGCATTTCTTATCAGCAAAGTGCTTTTCAAATATTTAAAAGGTACGCTCACTTGATATGCAAGAGCTCACGCTCAATAAAGTGTCCAGATATCGGAAAGTAATGAGAAAAAGGTGAAGGACGCTCACAAACTGAAGTCCTGTTTCCTTCCAAGCAAAATTAGAATGCGATATTTTAAGATTTATTGATAATGTTTGATAATTGAAACATCAAATTCCTATTATAAGTAGTTGTAGAGCAATTAATAAAGAATAGATTTCCATAGCTACCATGGCTACCATAGCAACCAAATCCACTTTTTCTAAAAGCCTGTCCAAAAGACCTTTCATATGACCCTAATAAGTGGTTCGGAGATACAGCTTAAGAGCACAAAGGTAATGGCGGGACATTGCGAGAGACAGAGGAATATGGAGTCTGGCTGCCGAGCGTATCGCTAAGTGGACTGCTGATTACATGGGACATAATAACATAATATTTACTGTAGTATAAGTGAGTATGTGGATTGGGGGCTTGGTGGTGTAGTGCCCCCACTCTCGTCTTACAGTGAGAAGGTCCTGAGTTCGAACACCATGACCGGCAAGGGCGCTTCTGTGTGAAGCTTTTACATGGGGTACTCCAGCTTTCTCCCACAGTCCAAATACACACACATTATGCTAAGTGGACGCTTTTAATTGCCCTTAAATGTGAATGGAAGTTTGTAAATGGATATTTGTCTTAGGGAAGAGCTTCTGCTGTGGGCTTACAACCCTGTAATGTGAAAGTATACACTGCAAGAAAAATGAATGATGTTTGTCTCCGAGTGGTGGCTTAGTGGTTAAGGCGATGGGTAACGGATCTGAAGGTCAGCATTTCTATCACCACTGTGTGGCCCTTGAGAACGGCCCTTAACCCTCAATTGCTCAGTTGTACAAAAATGATAACTTTAAGTCGCTCTGGGTAAGAGTGTCTGCTAAATGCTGTAAATGTAAAATGTAAATGTCTCAGGACGTGACACAAATTGTAAGATATATTTAAAAATATACGTCTCTCGGCTGGTCTGGGAACGCCTTGGCATCCCCCCGGAAGAGCTGAAGGAAGTGGCTGAGGAAAGGAACGTCTGGGAGTCACTGCTTACCGCTTAGGCTGCTGCCCCCGCGATCCGACTCCGTAACAAGCAGAAGATGATGAATGAATGAATGAATATATATATATATATATAATTTTTTTTACCAACACTTTCTTACAAGGAGATAGGAAATCCCAGAGGTTCTACAGTGTGTAGCATCACACACACCTGACAGCATGCCTTCTGTATCCATCACTTGGATGTGCTGTTTTAGCTCGAGGGGCTTGGTTTGGAAGGGAGCACCTTAAAATGATTTGAAGCGAAGCCTAGCAGGGTGTTACATAAAGAAATGGTTGGATCTCTTACACAAGGTTTATTGTGTCTCCCTTAGAGACGCAGCTCAGTCATCAGCTGATGTTTAAAAGTGTGAGGAATCACTTGGCACCTACAGAACCCACAATCTCTCCTGTCTTGGATTAGCAGCATTCAGAACAACACTTGTGTGGAGGGGGTGGAAGGGGTGGGTGCGGGTGGAGGGGTGATGTACACAATTTCAGACAGCTCCGAGCTGCTCCTCGTTGTCAGATATATCAGTTTCGGAAACCGTAGAGCAGGAAGAATAATACATTAGCATCTAGAGTCACTTGTTCCGTTTTGGGGCATCTGTTTCATCTCCATGTTATAAAAATTTATATCCATCACTCTCAAAAGGATTTCTGGAATATGTAATGTAGAGTATATAACTCTTCTATATGCAAAACACTTCACATCAATAACAGAAATAAATATATATATATATTCTAGCAAGATTCAAATAATGTTTAATTTTACTTGCAGCGTGAGGTTATATACTTTTTCTGACTTTAGTGATGTTCTTACCTCGCTAACTAACTGTATGTTACTGTTAGCTGACACATTTTTTGCCTTTTAGAATATGGTTCCAGGTAACAAGGTTAGCAAGCCAGTTCTTCCATCTTCCTGCCATGTTCAGAGATCCTGTATGCTGGGGTCAATAAAAAAGAAAAACAATAGGAAGACAAACAAGTACAGACTCTGTTTTTACCAAAGTGAAATTATCATTGGTCGTATCTATTAAAGTGCTTTGTACCTATAGCAAAAGCACAGAGAGAGAGAGAGAGAGAGAGAGAGGAAACCTCTGCCACGCCCCCCCCCCCCAAAAAAAAAAAAAAAAACTCCCACAACACAGTACACAGTACACAGCACCCCCTGCTTCGACTGCTGTAATGCCACACTTTCAAAAACTTAGCCTATTTCGCAATGTTAAAGAATCCTTAAAAAATTCCTGAATAAAGAATTTGATCCAGATCATCTCCAAAATCTAATGAAGTCGTATTTGCCGAAAGCCACAGTATTTAAGCATAGTGCTCGGTGATATTAGCTAAAAATATGCAACCATCAACCAGCTTGAACAGCCAGTAGACTAACTACCTCTACCGATGGGGGAGATTGGTTGAGTGTGTGTGAGTCTATCTGTCTGTCTGTGACCATAATAACCTGAAAATAAATAGGTGAAGTTCCCCCAAATTTTAATCAAATGTGGGTCTTGGGCCAACGAAGAAGTGATAAAATTTTGGGCATGATATGGATCCGGATCCAAGACAGTTTTTGAGGATTTTTTAAAAATGCTGTGTGATAAGGCAAGGAGGCAGAAATCACCCATAATGCTCTTGCCTAAAGAGCTCAGAAATAATTGCATAATATGCCATAAGGGGGCGCCGTAATTCTACATCGTCCGCCACTATAACCTGGGAAAACACAAGATTGCACTACGTAGCTTGGTGGAGGTCTGCACTCTCGGGATGCACTTCTAGTTTCTATATCATGTCATTTATAAATTTTAATACTGTAAAGTATTAGAGTGGAGGCAGTGGATTTGACAGAGAGAGAAACTGGCCCAGCTTTTTTTTTTTTAAACATTTCTATTTTCACCCAGGTATGAAAAAATTATAAATGAAGAAAGGAATGAATGAGGGTCAAAGGACTGAAGAGTAAGCGTATAATCGAGCACCTGTATCAGACAGAACAGATACATTTCTCAACACCATCTTTTTTTCTTGCTAAGGGCTAAAAAGAACCAAATTTCAATTTGCCACCTACAAAACTGTAATCTTCACCTGCTGAGAATTTAAAGCAGGAGGTGGGAGGAGAGGGAGGGGCAAAGAGAGTCCAAAGAGAATTTGTTAAGGTTCACAAAGCCTGGGAAGAAAAATACAAAAATAAGCAAGGGTAAAAATGTGCTCCTGGCAAGCCAACATTCTGCTCTTACCCGATAAGTGAAATCATTTCTGACTGTGTTTATATAGTAGCGCTTGTGTGGGTTTCCTCTGGGTATTCTGTTTTTTTCAACAGTCCAAAAACATGCACATTAGGCTAACTGGCTTTTCCAAATTGCCCCTTGGTGTGGGTGTGAGTGCGGATGGTTGAGTGTTGGCTCTTCGATGGTCTTGAGAGCTGTTCAGGGTATACGACCCACTTCCTCCCTGTGTGAAGGTTTGAAATGTGGCGTGGCATCAAAGCTAAGTTATCCAGAGTTTGGCAGAACCGCCTTGTAATGAGACGGCAGCACAACAACCACTTAAACAACCACTTTTTGTAACCAGGGTGAGCAGACAAGCATTTAACACGGTAAACCTTGAGATGGCCGAGCATATGTTAATAGGTGGAACGAGTGTGAGTGATCCCATCTGGTGAAACCTGGCGCTTGTCGGGAAATTATACCTTAAAGAAAAGGGTTCCGAGAGGCAAAACATGGACTTGATTTTTGACTGTTTTGATCCAAACTCCATAGCAGCAATATTAACCATACAGTCTAAGAAACAAATAGTACATTAGTGTTTGCCCTATTCTTCAGAATGTAATTTGCAAACAAGCACTGGGTTTCACGTGGTCGGGTCATTTTACATTTTATTCTGGTCCGAGTGACGGTGGATCAGTCATCAGTTAGCATTTAAGTATGCCGCATTATGCAGCAACAATCAAGTAAGCTGTGTTTTTGATGTTTGTGATAAGGGATTCTAACCAGGATTCTGACATCATGACTATTTTTAAATTTCTCATACACAGATGAAAGGCTGACTTAAAATTAACAGTTCGCACTGTATTGATTTGTATTCTGGGCTTCGGTTGGTAAGTCTTTTTCCAGCCAAGCCAGAACCACCATCTCAGGCCACACATTGCAAACAGACCAGAATCCAGATGCTTTACCGGAGCCTGGGGTATTACTAAAATCCATCTTCAACAAACATTTTATTTTTCGAGTAATAAATGGTGCAGAAGTGCAGACACTTGTCCTCTATTGGTCCATTTTCTCGACCTGCTTCTATACCTATGTGCATATACTGCGGCATCTAGTCACTTCCACTGTAGATCTTGCATATTTTTACACGCTTTGCCTGATGGAATCAATTAGAGATATTATACTTTGCTGATTTCCTTATGGGCAGGTCGGTGGTGTATTGGCAAGACGGTCCTGGGTTCAAGTTCAGGGCTTGAGGGCGTTTCTGTGTGGAGTTTGCATTTTCTCCCCATTCTTGCGGGAGGACCGTGTTTCCTTCTTCAGTCCAAAGACATACCTTGTACTGTGTGAGTGCCCTGCTAGTTAACAATGGGTTAATTAGGTAGAGGATAATCACTGCGCCTCTCAAGGTCACATTCGGATTGCTCTCCGATAAGCTTTTGTGAGCTTCTTGCAGTTTAGTTTGCTTTGTTCGTTTAATGTGCAGCTTTGGGGACTTTGCTGAACTCTGTTTAATTAGGTTCAGCCCAGTTCAAGCCTTTTCAGTGCTGGCTGTTGTAGAAATGTTTACTCTGGGGAAATATGTATATAGCAAATTGAACAAACTTTATAATACAATGTTATTTTGTCTGTATGCACAAATCAGCCATAATATTAAAACTGTTATGAGCACTGACGGGTCAACAGGGATTATTTCATTACAGTGACCCCTGCAATTTTTACATTTTTTAAATATGGGTTTAAAAAGAGATGAGAAAAAATTTTTCAATGAGATGGAATGACAGGCATCAGTTTCATCAGTGAGATCAAATGCTTTCTCTTAACACACAGGAGTCAATTTTCTTTCTTTCTTTCTTTCTTTCTTTTTTTTCTCTTCCTCAGCACCATTGAGTACAAAGCAGTGGGCAACATGACAGCCTCAACTCCAGCTCAAACACAAATAGGTCAACAATAAAAAGCCCTGATTTGAACTGAACGCTGTACCTCAGGAGAAACGCAGCACAAATACACATCAAAGCGGAAAATATAAATGGCACAACATGGAGTTGTAGCTTAGGGCGGACTCACACTAGGCCCAGTTGCCTTATCCTTTGCACAGGCACCATAGTCCAGCCTTCATCATTCACTCCGGGCCACTACTGACAGTCGCAGCATGAAACGGAATGAGAAATGTTTTCACGTTGTCATTTCATGTTGTTTTCAGTAGTTATCAGTGTTTGGTCTCAGTACGTTCATTTTGGGGTTAAAGCTGGAGCTGAAATCATGTAGTAATATGATGTCAGGTGCTTCATGTATCTCCCAAACCAGGAAAAAGGGCAATAAACACTAAAGTTAGAAGTTAGAGGTAATAATGTTTATAATGACGTGATTCTCTATCATACCCAATACCCCCAATTTTCTCCCCCAGTTTAGTCATATCCAATTCCCACCCGTCAAGCGTTGCCTCCCGCTTCTTTACGAACTGCTGTGCATTCGTATTTACAGGCCACCTAACACACTCGGAGGGAAAGTGCTATCCGCCTGCTGTACGAATGAGCTCACAGATGCCCATGATTGGCTGGTGATCACTGTGAGTGACAGGGAAGTAAACGTGAGAGCCTGGACCATTCAACTCCCAAGGACTCCCGGTCGCTGGTAGCTAGATTCGAACCAGCAATCTCCAGGTTGATAGTAGCGCAAACTCGGGGCTTCCTGTGCTTGCGTGGGTTTCCTCTGGGCACTCTGGTTTCCTCCCAAAGTCTAACAACATGCATATAAGGCTAATTGGCTGTTCCAAATTGCTCCTAGGGGTGAGTGTGAATAGTTGTGTGTTTCGGCCCTGCGATGTTCAGACGAGTTGTTCAGGGTGCACCCTGCCTTCGCCCAGTGTCGGCTGAGAGAGGCTGAGATGGGAATAAGAGGTTCGGTGAGTGAGTTAGTGAGTGATTGAGTGTAGTGACAAATTCATCACCACATTTGGAATTTATTAGCAATTACACATCTATGGATCTATAAGTGTTTTAATTAATATAGGATTAAATGTTTATTACACATTGTGTTTCAATAGGTAAGGTCTTGTTTTGGCTTCTGTTCACTTCCTGGTTTTGTGACCCTGATTCTCTGTCGGTTGTTAAGCTCTCTGAGCTTGCATGCTCATGCTGACTGTCGCATAAAGGAAACATTATCCACCCTGGAACTGCAGGAGCATAGAATCCACAGTGCCGGGAAATATGAAAAAATTATCAGAGATGTTTTGCCGATGACTTGGGTCTGGTGTGTGTGTGTGTGTGCGCGCGCGTGCATTGTCATTGCGGGTCACCGTTTGCTGTGGGTGAGTGTGATCCCATATGTGTGGAGCATTGTGTTTTCTCTGTTAGTTGTGGCGAGAGAGAGAGAGAGAGAGAAAGAGAGAGAGAATAATACAGACAGACAGACAGACAGAGTTCCAGTTGGCCACAGAGCTGCTGCACCAGCTATTATTCTCGACTGACTCTGGAGGAAGCCCAGACTCACACACACACATTACAATCCTGCACACCTTCTAAACACAGCCTGGGGTTTTACTTCTCCATCCCCCCACCCCCCATCCCACCCCCATTCACAC
>JAOUQZ010000025.1:12199932-12213706 GCA_028564935.1 Neosilurus hyrtlii
ATAAAAGAGACGCTGTCGTGCCTTCTTCACCAGGGTGTTAACATGACAGGACCATGTCAGGTCCTGTGTGATGTAAAGATGGATAAGCTACAAAATAATAGCGATTTATGCTAATAGTACAAAAGATCAGATTATCTCTGACACCATCCTTTGGAAACTTCCTTGCCTAGACAGAGGACGGAGACCTCTCACATACCCTGAGAGGATATGTAGAAACAGAGGGCTCACCATTGAGGATGAGGAACTACCTTCAGATATGGTGGATGAGCATCAGTGGCTCTTGTGTCACTCGTCAACTGATGATTGACACAAAGTCACCGAAATTGGACAGTTGAGTGTTGGGAAATCATCACTGGCTCAATTTCTTATCATGGAAGGACCAAAGTTTTGGTGTCCCTACGTCCACTATAGGCTGACAGTTTTTTTTGGCTGATAGGAGTGGAAGGTGATTCGGACAGTGTTGGGTGAATAGGACTTTCCACAAAGATTTCATAAGTAATTAAATAAACATCGTCCTTGGCACTGAACCCAGACTTCTGGGTTATTATAAATGCAGCTTGAGAAATGCAGGGTGCCATATTTATGACCGTTGATGTAATATCTCAATAAAAACATCCCAACCGGCACTAAATCACCACTAAGACCAGAGATATTCACCAGTTTATAAATCATCTCTAAAGCCAACATTGTTGTAATCTCAATGTATGCTAATCCAGGCAGTGGTTCAGCCATTGGTCACAAAAGTTATATAATAAATCACTTAAACGCCGGCCCCCCCACCCCACCTCACCCCCTCAGTTAGGTGGTCCATGTGACCCAGTGTTTACTGCAGAATTAATCCTCTTCTTGGCAAGAACAAGGTCGAAGCAGCCATCGCATTTCAACAGTTTTTCTCTTTAGTAAGGGGTGCACGCTTTATCGGTGTGTCTACGGTAGGGAGTGAATGGACTGCCAATAATAAGTCTGAGTTTGTTTATGCTGTAGATCATAATGCAGTGTGAATCTGTGTAGGGAATTTATATTTCAGAACCGTAGCTGTTAAAGCCTGGACTGTGCAGACTGTCCTGACTGATTTTTTTTCAATGTCCGTCATTAAGACCATGGTGGGTGTTTATAATATTTCCATGCATATTTTTTATTATTATTATTATTATTATTATTATTATTATTATTATTATTATTATTATTATTATATGCCTGTTTTATAAACAGGGCATATGTTATCACGCTATACTGGTGGTGTAGTGGGTGTCATGGACACTTAAGGTTTCTGGACAGTCACTTGAACACAAATGCTCAGATTTGAAATAAAGTCAACACAATTGTTCTGCAGGCCATAGTAAGGAACTCTATTTAAAATTAGGTCAAAAGGTCAATGTCACTATGACCTTTTATGTATTTTCAGTGAATTTTTTGCTTTCCGGGTAGTACAGTAATAATGCAGTACTGTGTATTAAAATGGGTGCGTCTTGTTCCCTCAGAGAGCCTTTTTTGTTACTTTTTTTAATGTCCGGAATACGCTGTACAAAAGTCCACTTCATCAACCATCAACCTAACCACCAACTAGAAAAACCACATCGTCAACCATAACATCATACGATTTCTTATTCAAGGGGGCGAATACGTATACAAACCACAGCACAAGGTACTTATCCAATCATACCTCTTAATCCTACTAGGGTTGCGGGAAGGCTGGAGCTTATCTCGGACGACTCTGGGTAAGGCAGGATACACCCTGAACAGCTCACCAGTCCATCGTAGGGATAACATGCATACAACCATACACACCTAGGGGCAAATGGAACAGCCAGTTAGTCTAATGTACATGCCTTTGGATTGTGGGAGGAAACCGGAGTACCTGGAGGAAACCCACACAATCACAAGGAGAACATTCAAACTCCCTCACTGAGCCCAGGACTCGAACCCAGGACCCTCTTGATGGTGCTAATGCTAATCACTATGCCGCCGTACCACCCAAAGCTAAATTCTTCCCATGGAAAATGTTCCTCTTTATTTAATACTTTCTTTCACACTGCTCTCATGTTGGTGAGTTTTATGTTAAAATAAACATATTATATGGCATATAGAGATGCTGTTGCCTCTGCATGAGCTGAGTGTTTATGATTTACTCAAGAAAGACAACTGTTGTGGGGGCTAAAGCGATGACATCCTATGAGCCTTTAACTCAAGAGTTTGCTTAACTTGGGCCAACTTTGTACTCCGTTTCAACTAAAACTTGGTCCCTTGGTGATGACTTTATCGCCTGCCACCATCTGTTGTAGAGGACACTGTTGAGGACGAAGCAAAAGTTCTCACCCAAACGTGAGAAAAACAGACTGGCCACAGAAACTGAGAACACTAGCAAGTTCCATGGTATGCTTTTGTTGTTGCTGGAGAGTTGAGCAGAAATGATACAGGAAACTTTTACAGTAGTTGAATGAGCGGAGTAAAGCGGTGGTTCAGTGGTTAATGGGTTACTGATCCGAAGGTCAGGGGTTCAATCCCCAGTACCACCACTGTTGGGCCCTTGAGCAAAGTGTAACCCTTAACGGCGCAGTTGCCCTGTGATGGCCTGGCGTGTACTCTGTACCTTGCCTGGCAGTTGGCTGAGACGGGTGCCAGCCTCCCCACGACCCTTATCAGGATTAACCGCTTTCACCTCCATCTGTTGGCTTCAGTCCACTGCGCTTCTTCAATCACGAAGGCTTCAAAAGGACTTTAAATACTGAATACTCTTACAGTTTTAATAAAAGTATAACTGTCCATCGCTACCTTGAACTGCTGGCTGTATTGGGTTTGTGTACTGCTACTATACTGCTATTTCTACAAACGGTCTCTGAGAACTGGAACATGTTCTTTATGAAATGAAGCGGTCATCTCTGGAAGCATATACTGAAAATAGCTGATGAATGCGATCCTGAGGGGAAAATATATAAAGTATTAATAATAATTATATGGGTTAAAGCAGGATGACTCAGAACACTCCACCACTGAAAAGCTACTACAGATACGACCTCTGGACCAGTACCCATGTTTTCGTTGTACTGTAAACAATAAGTGCAAGGGTTTTGATGCAAGATGTATTCGTATAGTATGTTCTATTCATTCAATCATTTTTTAAGCCACTTAATCCTAATTAGAGTCGCGGGGAGGTTGGCGTCCTTCTCAGCCGAATCTGGTCGAAAACAGGTTACACCCTGAACAGCTCACCAGGCCATCGCAGGGCAACACACACATGACTATTCACACTCTCACGAACAGGAAAGTCCACACAGAAATGCCCCGAGCCCGGGAATCGAACCCGAGACCTTCTTGCTGTGAGGCGAACGTGCTAACCACAACACCACCATGCCGCCCTCTGGTATGTTCTGTTGTGTATTCATTAGGGATGCAGGACCTGGTAGAGAGCAGCCTGTTATTCTTGTGGGATTTGACTTGTTTGAAAGCCTGACCTTTTGGAATTGCATTTGAATAGCCCTTCTCTCAAGCACTGGGACATTTTCCACTCTCTCTTTTTCAGTACAAAACCTCACAAATCGTTGGTCAAACTGCTCCAGTGAACTGGCCGTCTTTTGTACCTTACATTGAGTTTGAGGCTCAAGCTTGAATATCAAACAGGGCTCTATTTCGTTGTGGGTGAAAACAAAATGTTTTGGTATAACTAGTGTTTAGTTGGTTTCTGCAATCAGGTGACACAGGCGCAGGGGATAGGTGGTGTTAAAGGATGAGAGAAGCACGCAACCTCCGCTCAAGCTTGCGACAAACAAGCTAACACAAACAGCCTTTTAACAATCTGAAGAGTGGATACCAACAGAGAGCTCGCCGTCTAGGACTTCGGCATGGAGGATGCGAGTCAGGCGCGGCAGCGCAACTATACACAGAAAATAATATAAATAAACATAAATATAAACATATATATTTAATTTTATTTTAATAAACTACTCTTTCTCTCTCTCTTTATTCAAATGAGAGAGAGAGAGAGAGAGCTTGAGAGAGAGTGCATGGGTATACTGTTAATTAATGGTTAGGTAACACTCGGTTTTCTTTTATTTCTGTATACCAAGGCGCACAAGTAGGAATCCGAGACCCTGCACACAGTTGATTAGAGTGTAACTAGCCCCGCCTCTTATGATGACCACACTCTAATTAACCTATCCTGTGTGAACTGCATGTAGCGCTTCCTTTAAACTGACCACTCCTGCATCACCTCAGTCGAATTACTGGATATAAAAACTCGTGAAGTTTTGCCAAAATATCGGAAAACACTGGAGCCCATGTTCTGTGTTCTCCTCCTGCCAGATGAGGTAAGGTAATGTCAGAGCAAGGGTTCGGGGGTATCGAAAACTGAGCATGTGAGAATTGCTTTTGTTTGAATTTGCAATGCAGTCGCATCTTTCTTTGTCAAAAGGTGAAGCCTAACAGAAATGAAAAGAATTTTGGTTTGTTCAGGCAGATTAGCAACCAGTTCATTTGAACTTGCGATGAATCTGAATTGAGAACCATTTTATGAAGTTTCTCGCACACTTCCTCACTTTCATCCTCTCTTCTTCCCTCTTTCTCTCTTCGTCAGTTAGCGCAGATTGTGCCGAGTCATGCCAACATGGTGCCCGCTGTTGCTGAGCGACAGCTGGTGAGATGTGAGAGAGACGCTTTTACACCAGCATGCTGAGAGAAAGGGGAGAGTGACGTACGTGTGTGTGTATGGCAGTACTGGCCTAGAACAAGAGAACAACCAATATCAGTTCAGCAAAAAAAATGCCACAAGCCTTTAAAACAGTCTGAGCATGTGTCCTTTATAACCAGTGTTAGTCAATATACCACTGTTTTTGGCACACAATTCCCATAATAACAATCCTGTACAGCAATAATAAAGGTTGTCAAGTCACTTTGGGATAAGGTGTGAAGGCCTGAAATGGTTTCAGTCATATCTTTAAGAACATATGCAGTTTGGTATGATAGTCACATCAGCAGTCAAACAACTGTACTATGGAGTCCCTCAAGGATCTGTATTGGGTCCAGTCTTGTATTTGTTATTTCTTTCCTGGGGGAGCTGAACAGGAGTATTCACACGCATGCTTAGAGGCATGTGTTGGCGAAATTGTTCGGGATGCTGTGCACCAAGCTAAAGCTGAACAGAGGCAAAATGTAACTTTCGATTCTTAGTGCACACCATCAGCTACACCCCTTTATAGGACACAAAGAGTTAACTGATTTGACCGTCACCTTTGGCTAAGGGTATTGGCATGATCTTTGACCAGTACACATGTCTATAAAGCCTGTTTCTAACATTAATGAAATATTTCTAGAATAAAGCACTGTTTTACAACATCAGATACTAAAATCCTGGTGCATGTATTCATTACATCTGAAGTAGAAAGCTGTAACTCTGCTGTATGGACTTTCAAATGGGATGGTTACCTGTGACCTTGAAAAGTCCAAATCAAGGTCACAGCCTTAAAAGCAGTGCCGATAGACATACTGTTGTTATGAAAAACTAATAGGAGACCATTTAAGGACTTGCATATCGTAAGACGAACACCTGTAATTAAACTTGATGCACCCACTTGCTAGATCATCCGTGCCATGTAGTGTAGGTTCCCTCACTCTATAAGTGCCCCTCTAGTTTTTACACTGTATTTAGCGTGTTTGTTTGTGGTTGTTTCCCATGAGATTTAAACATTACAAGGTAATAGTTGTGCTTTGACAGCTTTACGTTTAAAATGGTACAGCTGGAAATCTTTTAGGAATGAACATGCACGATAACTTTGGTGCCTAAACCCAGCTTTTTATTTCTAGGGACAATTTGAACTTCAAGTAACAAATAGGCTAAAAAAAAACCCAAACAAAGCACAGGGTGTCTTTAGAAAGTTGAGCCATCCATGCCTGGGACTCCAGGATTGGCAGAATTGGTGCTCGGAGTACCATAAGAGGTAGTCAGTGGGTGGGAGTAAGCGATGGCTAACATTAGGAGAACAAAAAAAAAATGAGTAGCCAGTTGGGTGAGAATTTTACGCGACTGATGCATTGTCCTAGCCGCGGTACCTTATTTCATTTTCCACCGAGAAGAATTACGACCCATATGGAGCTTAAGCCGCTCTCTGTACCACTTGGTTTCATTTCTCTCCCTTGCCTTTTTGTGGTGTTATTTATCTTTCTGATCGATCTAAAGCTCATACGCCTTCCATGTGTGGGTCGATTAAAGAAGGAGATTCTTCATTTGATACCAGAGTTGAAGGTCAGTGCAATAATAACAGACGAATTTGGGAGAATGATTTGCTTGGGAGGATTGTTCTATAGAGCAGTGTGTTGGTTTTGTATGTATGTCTGTACATATAGCCATGAAAAACAATTAGGAGACCTATTTTAATAGGGATCCCCATAAAAAGTGGTCTTTTAATTTCCCCCAAGGCTGTGTGTGTGTGTGTGTGTGTGTGTGTCTGTGTGTGTGTGTGTGTGTTTGCTGCCCTCTTCTTCTCTGCAGCACCTCAGTCTCTTGTGCACCTCAAGCTAAATTAATGAAAGTGCTCATCCAATTGCATTTTCCCTCTACGCCCGCTCTCTACCAATGAGAGTACAGGAGAGCGGGAGAGTGGCTAGCAACTGGAGAGCACTGAGACACTGCAATTCTGCTGATGCTCGTGTGTGTGTGTGTGTGTGTGTGTGTGTGTGTGTGTGTGTGTGTGTGTGTGTGTGTGTGTGTTACATCCGTAATAAGAGATTGTCAATGGTCGACATATCCCTCTCACCTCTCTCTCGTATCAGACTGAAAGGCCCTGCTGCCTGTCTTATTAATATATTTGGGGAAATAAATATCATCAGCAGCATGTCGATTTTCCTCGTTGCTGTTGCGTCGAAGGATTTCAATAAAACAATGACATGCCCTCTTTGGTTTCCCACAAGCAACTTAGCAGTCGCTGAATGGTTGATTTGGCCTCATGGCATCCATTGTCCAAAGTGCTGGCACATTTTATTGGAAGGAAATGAAGGAATAGGATTTTTGTCAACGCTGCTGGGACTGCTGCCCAATTCAGAACATGGACGCTACTGAGTCAGCAGGATAAGACACAAACAACAGCGGGGTCCAAGAAAGTTGAATTGAGACTGATTTAAAGCTTGTTGTTGTTTGTTTGTATGCATGGTTTCTCCCCCAATAGGGGTACGTTTTCAAAAGCTGGAGGAATGAAAATGTTTCTGAACCCACCTAATAAATTTTTACTCATTTCCAAATATAAAGAAATTTATATGTGTAATAATGATAATATCCAATCAGAAATTATACAACAAAGTATTATGAAATGAATGTTGCTCCTAAGTCTAGACGTGTAGCCGATACTGCCCGAAGCCTAAAGCAGGAACAGTGTAGTTACAGCCGCAGTGCGTCATCACATGAGCATATGTTATTCACTGCCTGGGCAAAAAAAAGAAAAAATTTTTTTCCAACATTCAAATTTCAGATTCAGGTCTGGAGAGAATGCCAGCCAGTCACCACACTGAACCTTGTTATCGGATACCCCCGAGTCCATCAGATCCTGGCGACGTGTGGTCTCGCGTTATCCTGCTGGAGAGTTAGCCGATATCATATGACGAGACGAACCACAACCGGGTCTAGAATTTTATCCCAGTATCAAGCAGCATTGAGGTTTTTCTTTAATAAAAATAAGCTTGGTTTTGTGTCAAGTCCAAACCATGACACCTGGTCCACCCCAGCCCAGCAGTCTCGCTCTAGAGTCCAGCAGTCTCGCTCTAGAATATGAGCATCTGCATAACGCTCCCATATCTACACCAAACTCGTGCTCTACCGTCAGCAACATATATGGTTCGTGTATCACATGAAATCAATTTATTCATTTTTAATGGGTATGCATGAATTTGAGGTGGTTTAATCACAACATCGTGTGTAGGAGCAAATCATTTGCAGACTTTGTGCAGGAATAACAACTAACAAACTTTCTTTTACATGGTTCAATCAAGGCCAACCCTTTTATCCAGCATCACCATTGCAGACTACTCTGAAAAACAATATAAAACACATCTCACTTCAGATTATATGAAAGAGTGCGCCCGTCCAATGAAATGTAATAACAGTGTAATAACAATGTCAGTACACTGCACTGATTTAGTGGATTGTACCTCCCTGAAAAGAGTATTTACAGAATGGGACATCTGCATGATGCACTTGGAACCGCCAGCAAGCCTAATATGCATGTCTGTGACCGGAAACCGAAGTAACCGGAGGAAACACACATGCAAATTCCACACAGAAACTCCAGGGACTCGAACCCAGGACCTTCTTGCTGTCAGTCAGATGTTCTAAACACTCTCTGTGTTTAAGCCTATAAAATTTCTGCTAGTGTTTTGCCTGGTTATGTTCTTTCGTGTACCTCTGTGTCACCTGAAATCATTTGCTATCTCAAAGAAACCTTTAAGAGGCGACGTATCTGTCCTACAAGTCCTTAAGTTTTTTGCGAGCTCCTTGTGCATGTATCTGTCATGTAAAGTGAAATGTCGTCCCGGTACTGATAACTCACTATCGCCCTCAGCAAAGCCATTTAACTGCGGAATGACTAGCATGGCATTTTCAGTGATGGGCCACCATTTGTTCCTCACCCACCCACATGTCACTGAAATGGCCCATTAAGATGTACCGGACAGCTAATTTGTACATGCCTCGTACATCTCCAAAGGCTGCATCTTTGTCATGTCATCTTCATAGTGCTTTAGTGGCTTGTGATGATGAACGCTGAGCTGTACAAAAGAGCTCCACTGCGATGTCATTACTGGGTATTATTTTATCCTACCGCATCAATATTCCAAAAATTACATTATGATGTATGCTGGCGGGGGCGGCACCCTGTGGTAGTAGTGCCTCGCAGCAAAACGTCCTGGGCTTGGCGAGGGTGTTTCTGCGTGGAGTGGGTACTCCAGTTTCCTCCGGCAGTCCAAAGACATGCAATTGGGCTAATTGGCTGTGTCAAATTGCCCCTGGGTGCAAGTGTGAATGCATGTGTCTGTTGTCTGTGCAATGGACGAGCAAGCTGTTTAGGGTGAACCCCACCTTTGCCCAAAGTTGGCTGTGACCCGAGTAGGATTAAGAGGTTTGGAAAATGGATGGCTGGATAATAAGTGAATATTAGCTTCAAGTTTATTGTCATTCAAACATGTTTAAAATAATCAAGAAATGAAATTCCTTACTCAGGTCTAGCGGCATGCTTGCATAGGTTTCCTCCAGGCACTCTGGTTTCCTCCGACAGACTACCGACAGTCAGATTATGCTAACTGGCTGTTTCAGATTGCCCCTAGGTATAAATGTGAGTGCTAATGGCCCTGTCATGGACCAGCAAGCTGTTCAGGGTGCATCCTGCCTTTCCCAGAGTTGGCTGAGATAGGCTCCATCCTCCCCAACACCCTAGTCAGATTAAATGGTTCAGCAAATGCGTGAATGATATGCTGTGGTTTATTGTACAGTAACGTTGAAGCACTGCACTGATCCTAGATCTCCATCTGTCTATTTCTACTTTGTATTGATTTGAAGATCTACAATTTACACCGATGAAGAGTTTTCAAATGGTCATCTAAGTCCGATCGTGAACGCTCATTAACCTGTATTAGATTCTGCACAATCCCCTCCCTTGATTAAGCTATCAGAAATTCTGAAGGTCTCTAAAGCCCAGTCAGACAAGCCTAACCTCCCATAACTCTCTTCTAAGAGCCTTTTCTTAAACAACAAGGACACACAGGAGATAAAAACATCCGCAGTAAAATAGCAGGGCTGTTGTTCCCTCTCTGCTCGATGGTGTTGTCTTGCCTCTAGTCCTGGGAATGATACTCAAGGGTTTCATTACTCTGCCACTTGCCATTGATAGAAGGCAGCGGTGCCATGGCACTGACGTCAAACCGAGTCAGTTATATAACGGCTGAATGAAGAAAGTCTTTACAAGCTTTTTTAAAATCATTTTAAATAAACAGATATTTTCTCTGGTTTATCAATAGGGAGCCAGAATTGGTAAACTGTAATATTACACCCACTTGGAATAGTCGGTGTAATAACTAATATTTTGTACATTGTAGTAACCCATATCTTACTATTAGGGTCGCGAGCAGATCTTAGCCGCCAGTGAGCGAAAGCAGGGTGCTTCCTGAACATCACTGTGCCAACACACACATTCACACACTGGAACAACCAATTGACCTAACGTGCATGTCTTTTGGACTGTCGGAAGAAACCCGAGTACCCAGAGGAAACCTATGCAAGCAGGGAGAGAACATGCAAACATCACACAGGAATGCCCTCGCCAAAACCTCAAACCTGCTCGTTAAGCTGTGAGGCGGACCAGTGTTTTGCTTGGACAGGTTTCAACCAAGGGGCGGTGGTGCCGCGGTGGTAGGGTACTGGCTTATTGATACGAAGGTCAGGGGTTCAAGCCCCACTATCACCGGGTTGTCACTGTTGCCCCACTAGTGCAGCTACCTGGGTTATCAAATGCCGGCCATGTCTCTCACTGTCTGTGGTGAAAGGTATGTAAAAGAACCATTGCTGACGTTCGTAAAGAGTAGACCATTGGGTTGCTGTCAGCGTGTTTCTGCCCTGCGACAGCCTGGCAAACTGTCCAGGGTGTGCTCTGCCCTCGCCCAGAGTCTGTTGAGATGGCCGCCAGCCTCCCCGTGACTTGAATTAGGATTAAGCGCTTCAGAAATTAAACGATGGTGGTTTCAAGTATGCATATTGGTTTGGCACTTCTAGCTTGTGTGTTGCGAGTTTCCTCTGGGTACGCCAGTTTCCTCTGTAGGCTTCTTAGCTAGATTAGGCTAATTGGCTGTTTCAAATTGCCTAGAGGTGTCAATTGGTTGTGTGTGTGAGCTGGACCTGCAATGGTGTGTACCCAGCCTTCGCCCTGAGTCAGCTGGGATGGGCTCCAGCCTCCCTGCCAACCTAATAAGGGATAAAGCAGTTACAAAAATGAACCCACATGATGTATTGACTGGATCTAACCAGTATATTAGTTTTTTTAACTGTTTTTGTAGTGTAGATTAGGTGTCACTGATGATATAAATGATAGGTTGAAGGATGTATAATGATCCCCAGGAACTGCAAAGTGGTTTGGCTTTGGTCCTGACTACCTGTTGTTTAAACTGCCATCGCCAAACCATGCACAGAATTCAGGCTGGGTAAGAGGGATTTCCTTTCCCAGCCTTACAGGGGAGAAGGGAACAATTCCTTCAGATTAAATCATAAGAATTGGGACTTTTCATCATTTCATCCCATCCAAAGTGAGAACACGCAGGTGAACACTGAGCACACACACTCCGAGCAGTGGGCAGCCACACTGTGGCGGCCAGAGAGCAGTTGAGGGTTAGGTACCTTGCTCAAGGGCGCTTCAGCCGTAAGGGCAGGGAGGGGGATGCAGCACATTTTTCCTGCTGATTCGGGAACCGAACCAGCGAACTTTTGGCCCCAGCTGTCCTAATACGTGACATGTATTAAGATGTATAAGCCAATATTTTTACATTTATTCCAGTGGCAGATGCCTTTATTCAGAGCGACTTACATTAATATCATTGTTTAATTGAGGGTTAATGGCCCAGCAGGTCCAACAGTCAAGGACACAACAGTGTCAGCATGGTGGTACTGGGGAATGAACAACTGGGGCTAACATGTGGCTAAATTCCCCCTGGTTGCGAACACTAGCTGAGAGAAAAGGAAAGTGAGAAAGAAATGGATATGAGCATCACAGACATATGGCCATCTGTCATCTGCACCCTCACTCCGCGTATCAAAGCCATGACTTACTGTAAGTCAGTGTTTCACATGACGACAAATTAGCCGACAGCAACTCGCTAGCTGTACGTGCAAGACATGTGCGCGGCCATGCTGCTGCTGTTTTAGTCCCCGAAGTCATCTCGGTGGTAATTGTAGGGGAAATTCTGTTTATGGAAGAACACAAGTAAGTGCTTCACACACTCCTCCGTTCTGATGCGTCATGGGACGTGTGCTTTTAATTAGAGCACGCGCAGGGTGGGAGCTGTAGCGGGTGGTGTTATTGTTGTTTGCAGTGCAGCTGTTGCTTTTGTTTATTGCTCTTGGTGGTAAAGCTGGAAGCTAGCCAAGTAATCTCTCTCTCTATCTCTCTATCTCTCTCTATCTCTCTCTCTCAGTCTCACTCTTACTATTTTCTTCCTATCTTTCTGAAAGTAATAGACAGGCCAAACCTTAATGAGTGACATCTCTTCAGGGCTTGTTGGAGGAATGATTGGTTGGTATGGAGGCTTGTTATTACATATTGGACCAAAAGAGCAAATTGAAGTCATTTTAAAATAATTACTATGTCAGAGCCGTTCATTTTAACATAACTGCACAGGTCTATGTATGAGGACAGACGAATCTCGTCAACACAAACAGTTACTTGAATCTTTTATTAATTGGAATTAGGGCTGGGGGATTTTCTGACATTTTCACGATAATGATATGTATCACAATACCTTCATTTAATCATTTTCTAAGGCGCTTAATACTAATTAGTGTCACAGGGAGGCTGGCGCCCATCTCAGCCGACTCTGGGGAGACTTCACAACAAAATCACCGAACCCGGGAATAGAACCCAGGCCTTCTTGCCGTGAGGGGGACGTGCTAACCACTATGCCACCGTGTCGCCCCGATCACAGTATCTTATGAAATGAAAATAACAAGCAGACTATTAATAAGTATACAGGCACCAGGGGGCGCTCACCGTTCACATGCTCTTCTGCACACCTGAGCTTCATTGTTGTGCTCCCTGTTTTTTTTCCATCCATGAACAGTCTGTGCACCTCCATCCCCTGCTGCTACCTAATAATCATACATAGCATTATCATATCTATATAATAGGCCTTATATTTAGGAAGCTAGATCTGCCTGTCATGCTACATTATACAGACTCTTTATTGATGTGTTCATTTAGTAAATATCACTTCATTTCTGAAGGAAAGTTAATATTTCTGTTAAATCGAGATACTGACGGTATTCAATTGACTGATGATACAAGACTCATTTGCTGAACTGCTTAATCCTATTAGGGTTACAGGGAGGCTGGACTCTAACTCAGCTGACACTGGGTGAAGGCGGGGACAGCTCACCGGAACAGCTCACCGGACCATCGCGGAATAAATATACAAACACAACTATTCAGATTCACACTTGGGGGCAATTCAGAAAAGCCAGTTATTAGATATGATGTCATCCACCATGCACAATTGCTTCTCGGACCCTCATTCATTCATCCGTTCATTTTCTGAACTGCTGTCTGTGGGCCGAAACATGCTGACGGCAATTCCACCTGGCCTTTATGAAAGTCAGCTGCAACTGGGTCTTGAACCCCTTACCTTCGGATCAGTAATCCAGCACCCTGCCACTGGGCCACCACTGCCAACAACCCTCAATATTTTTTTGGTAATTTGTCTGTCTGTTTGTTAGGGTCTTCCTGTCCACAGTTTTCGACAGATGGATCTGAATTTGTTATGATGGGTAGATGATCACCTAAGGATGTCCCCATTCAATTTTGGTAGAAATCCTTGCACTGATGATGTCTTAAAAAATTTCAACACTTCATATTTTACTCAAAACAAATCTGATGTGAATTGAATTTGTCATATACAGTAAGGATTGGACGTTTCATCCAGATCTAATCCTTATTGAGCATTTGGTGTTTTTTTCAATTAAAGTATAGTACCGTGTTTCCCTGATAATAAGACCTACCCTTACTTCAGCAGAACGGTCCAAAATAAGCCCTACCCCGAAAAT
>JAOUQZ010000025.1:12213806-12303949 GCA_028564935.1 Neosilurus hyrtlii
TATATATATATATATTTTTTTTTTTTTTTTCCTTTCCTTTTTTTTAGGAAAAACCTTGGAAAATGCCTCAGACAACGTAGAAATTGCACAAAAGGCGATTCAGTGTTAGATGCTGTGATTCTGATTCTGAGATTGGTTTAATTCTGTTTGAAATAGTTATTTATTATTTTTATTTTTTTATTTTTTTTGGAACTGTAAGGCTGCTGGCCTGTAGGCAGTTGTTCAGAGTTTCAGAGTTTAATACATGTTAAATGTACATGTAGGTGTGAAAGGCTGGTCTTCTTGGGTGTGTTGTGAGGCAGAAAATTGAAACAGGTACTTCTAAAAGCTTCTTGTTATTTATTCTTGTTTATTTCTTCCAAAGTCTTCTGAACAGATTGCTGGAAGTCATGTCAAATTCCAATCTTCAGTCACTTTACCTACATTTAGCTTTAGCAGCGTTTGGGCTTTCAACAGTCACCTGATTTCACTATTGAAAAAAACAAACAACAACAACAAAAACGTGTGCCACATTTCAGTTTTAAAAAAGTTCTTATGAGAAACCAGGATTTTTAATTATTTTTTTAATTATCTGGCATTAGTGAGGTTGGCTACTGATGTCGGGTGAGCCAGGCGTATCGTTAGCATACGAGTGTATCAGGTACAGCAGCATGTAGCATAGTGATTTCTTTCTCAACAGATCTGACTTTTTAATGTCTCTGCTTCATGTCTAAAACAGACTGAAGAAGAAGTCCCAGTCGGTGGACGTCACCTCTCAAGGCTTCTCCAGTTTCATCCCAAGTCTGTCCATAACCAGGTCTTCATCACCTGTTGCCAAAACGACCACGGTCGAGGTGCAGGAAAACAACACGACTAATTCCCAGCGGCGCGCTCCGCGATGCAGCGAGCTGAAGAGAGGCTACACCATTGGTAAGCATGGACTCATCTTTCCACTTTGTGTGCGTGTGTGTGTGTGTGTCACAAGGTCCCCTGAGTGTGAGTGTACGTGAGTGTCTCTCTATCCAGGTGATCTGTATTCACCTGACTGTTTGTGATGCCTGAATGATCTGAAACGAAGTGACTCTAATACATTTCCTCTCCTGCCTTCCTCTCTGCTTGCGTGCTGTATCACACAATCATTTAAGCACAACACAAGCCTTCTTAAAAGATGCAAAATATACTCCTCAAGGGCCATAAAAGTCAATAGCGAAGGCAAACTAGTGCAAGCCTTTAGCATATTCTTAAATATGTCATGCTGAATTGTCTATCCAGTTTCATTTAAAGTGTCCACCGTTAGTATTTCGGTAGACTGATAATAAAAGCTTTTGGGGATTGGTTACTTTTAACAATCTGTATCTGATTACAAGCTGAAACGATAAAGCTAATCAGCATGTAGTTAGCTAACAACCTAATTGAAGCAGAATATTCATTAATCTGGCAAGCTACTTATCTTTAGGCAAACTGAACGTTTTACTGGTGCATTTGGTAAACAGTCTTCTTACACATGTTCCTCATGAAGATAATCAGTATGCACAAAAGTATGTGGACATCTGTTCAACTCCTCCTGTAAATTTATTCATTCATTCATTTTCTGAACCGCTTAATCCTAATAAGGGTCGTGGGGAGTCTGGCGCCCATCCCTGTAAGTTCTGTAAGTACTGGAACCCATTTATACTCCTGGGTGGTCAGAGGCACACTTGTGGTTAAGACCTTGCTCAGGAGTCTTAGTAGGTGGGGGTCTAATGGGAATTTAAACCCACAACCTCTCGATCATGAGCCCAGCACCTTAACCACTACACCACCCACCCCAACTTTCTTAAAGGCTTGCTGTCAAATAAAGTTTTGGGGTTGTTTTTTTTGCCAAAATCAGAATTAAGCCTTATAGTGATCCATTGTTTTCCCACATTGTCATGAAGAAAGCATTCAAAAACTAGAAGTACTCAGAGAGCGCACACCTCCACCAAGGCAGCTCCTAATTTTTTCCTTAGTTAATTTTTTAATTCTGCTATATACAGTATTATTTTTTGCAGTTCTTTTCTCAACAAGCCCAATATATTTCATTATTCCAGACCATGTGATTCGGAACACTACATGGATCCTGAGCAAACTTTGGTTTGATCTCGTGTAGATGTTGTACTGTAATTTTCGTGAAAGTATTGTAGCCTATACTTATGTTGTCGGATGCAAAATTGTTAAAATTGTCCCCATACCACAATAGTAAGGAATCTTACAAAATAAAAAAATAAAATAAATCCAAATTTGGTTTGTGATCCAGATTAACACTAAAACCTAATGGAGTGTTACATGGGCCATATTTCATGCCTCCAAGAAAACAGCAAAATCTGTTCAAACCTTTTAGCGTAAAGTTGCTAACAAACAAACAGACAAAAAAAAATCAACCAATGCAGACAAACACATTGGCGGAGGTAGTAGGTGTTTGAAAGTGACTTATTCCTGTATATAATTAAGCAAGTTTGAACAAAATTCTTTACTCCAAGAAGTTTTGTATAAAAGTATTACAGCCCAAAAGAAATAAGTCTTGCAATATGATGATCCTAAAAGTGCTAATTATTTAAATAATAATACACCTTATAAATAATAAACACCTTAAAGAGTATGTGATCTCATGTGATTTAATTCAGACTCAACCACTCTGATTAGGGTTATGCACTCTTCCACTCAATAACAACCTGCACAGAGGTTTGAGCCACTATCGTCTGCTTGCACATTTCTTAATTGCTCTGGATGTTCTGTGTGGGTCTGCCAAATGAATAAGTCATATTAATAGTAAGTAAGTGTCAGGTCATACAGATTGTGTTTCCCAAACAGGAAAAAAAAATCTGAATTTATTTGAGAAAAAAGAGTAAAGAAAGGTTACAGCAAAAGTATTAGTGTTTTGGATGCTAATTCGGGTTTCTTGGCAAAGTGGGACAAAGTCAAAGTCAACAGTACGCAAAAGTTCAGGCGGTGTTGGGAAATAAACGTGACAATCAAGGTCAAAACTGGAATAGAGTGCACACAAAGATAAGGGCTTGGTATTGGCCACTAGTTGTGCCGTACAAGTGATATGGCAATGAGCAGGGTATGATAACTTTGTGTTTAAATGTGAACTGTTGACTTGAAACCAGTGTGAGTGTGAGTATAAGGCTTGTGGAGTAAAAATGGATCATAGAATGGATCACGTCATTAAGGAACCATTATTAACATGTGCAAACCGAATACACAATGCCAGATTTCTACAAGGATTCCTTATAATCATCACTCACTCATTCGCTGAACCACTTAATCCTACTGTTAGGGTCGTGGGGAGGCTGGAGCCTATTTACCCGACACTGTGCAAAGGCGGGGTACACCCTGAACAGCTCGTCAGACAATCATAGGACAACACACGCACAACTATTCACACTCACATCCACATATAGGGGCAATTTGGAACAGCCAATTAGCCTAATGTGCATGACTTTGGACTGTGGGAGGAAACCGTAGTACCAGGGGGAAACTGATGCAAGCATAGGGAGAACATGCAAACTTCAGACAGAAACGCCCCAGCCCGGGGACTTGAGGCCTTTCTTACTCTCAGGTGTATATGCTAACCACTATATTGGCATGGCGCCTCGGATTTCTTATACAGTTTCCAAAAAAGATGAAACATATTTATTTTATTTGAAATAATGAGCAGTTGAATACCCAATATTACCAAAGCCTAATTTTGTGTCAGTGCCGAAACTTGGCACTGATTTGTGTAGTTTAGCAGAGTAATAGCCCTCGTGATTCCGCTCACGTACATTTGTAGACTCGTGTGTCTGGCCTGCCTCACCTTTGAGTCAGCCGCAGCCCCATGAGCTCGCAGCATGCTGGTGGAGGACTGCTGGGGCTCTTCACTGATGTAGTACTGATGATTAGTGATTCATCATGCTTTACTTGGTCATTGACAGGAGAATGGAGAATGATTAAAGAATGTAGAAAACTCCCAGTTACAGGAATAAAATGTCCAGGAAGACTGGGATATAATGGGTATTTCATAGTGTATTATTTTAGGATTTTATTATAGATAATAATAATAATAATAATAATAATAATAATAATAATAATAGGATAGCACACGGTATCATGGTTAGCACGTCAGACTTAATAAAGCTTAAAACACACAAACTTGATGCACTTCCTTTTTTGAGTGAGTGTTGCATCCCAAATTCTGAATAAAGGATAATTGTGGCATAGCTGTTGAGCAGCACTCAAGGATAAAGATAATTTAGAGACCTCAATACCAATTGCACGTTTTCATTAATATAGCCCCTAGTGTGGGAGATCGGAAAGATAGGCTATTTCAAGCAGGCCGAGTCGCTTATCTTCCATTTCTCTGCTGTTAATTCAAGTTAATTGCTTACTGACCGTGTGGGACATGGCTGAACATCATCATAAAGGATGTACGTGAGAAAAAATGAACCGAGAACGCAGTAACAGACTGAACATATGGTTGCGAATATTATCTGCCTGGCTTCATTACTCCGTTGTTAACTACACGATTGTTCCAGTAAGGTCTGGATATGGTGGTGTTATATTTGTCGCGTTATCCAACATAATGATGCACTCATGTGCAGTGGGAATGTGTTTACTTATTATTTCTTGGCTTTTGTACTAAACTTCAATTCCAAACAATGCACTGTGACTTTGTTGCTCACTTTCCAAGCCTCCTGTTTTTGAAAGATTGCACGCCATCGCTGCCAATCATGCCGTGTTTTGGCCTGGTAGCTTACACGGACTAATCAGAGGAGAGTGCTAATGCAGGCGGCAACACGCTGTGCTCCCCCCACCGGCTTTGTGACAGCAGCGCCATTAAAGCCACATAACTGATCCATCAGCCGCACTTTAACAAGCGGCCCTGATGCGCACCGTCAAATTAGACTGCCACTTGGGCACTCACTGAAAGGACGCTGCCAGCGGTTTTAATGCAGTCGAATAAAAGCTTTTTATTATTTTTTTTTAAAGAAAGTGTTTGGATAGGCTTTTACAAATAAGCAGGCGACAGACAGTGATTGGTTCATGTAGCGAGATTACACCTGCACTGTACAACACAGTTCTAGTGTTAAAACCTAAAGGTAAAAGGACTAACCTGCATTAAATGGATGTCCTTAGCTGTACATGTGGCGGTGGTGAAGGCTTTGGATTACTGAGACAAGGGTCAGGGGTGCAAGCCTCAGTACCACTAAGTTGGGTCAAGCCTCTATTGGGCTCTTAAGAAAGGTTCTTAGCCATCAATTGCTCAGTTTTATAAAAATGATAAGAGAAAAGGGTGTCTACCATATACCGTAAATATACCTCTGGATTTCTTGCAGAGATTTTATAAAAAATACATAAAAACGTATATCTTTGCATTTATGCTTTTTGAAAAAAATGGTTAAAAGAACCGGGTATGCCAATCCATAGTATGTACTACAGTTCTTTTTTTTTTCTTTTGAGACTCTCCTCTGTAGACACACTCAGCAGAATGTTATGTAACAATGCATCATATATAAAGTGTGGTAGTGCAGTCCCAAAGTGAAGGTGTGAGGGCGAGAAAAGCTAGGCATCGTGTGATATCTGGAGAACACCAGCCTGCTGTACTTGGAAAAGCCCTTATTGTAAGTGTTTAAGGCTGACAAGAAGAGAGAAAGCATGCCGAGTCGAAGAAACTGAGAATAAAACAACAGGGCTTATGGGATTTTATTTGATAAAATAACCTCAGCACTTGTAGATAAAAATGATTTGCCGAAAGCGAGCTGGATATCGCTGAATAGTGGGACTAAACAGGGATATATCCACAAAACCTGAGGTGAATAGTTGTTAGGATATACTACGTGGAAACATAAGAAAAGCAACTAAAATGAGATTTTTATGGTTTACATTTTTAAAGCGTAACAGTTGTTTTTATCTTTTAAAACTTATTCATATTTTAAAAAAGTGCATTTTTTCCCCCCTAAAACAATGTGAAAGCAATTTTATGTAGATTTCTTCATTTTTTATGAGACGGCATTTTACTTCACTAATTTTATGTACACCATTTTAATTCGAACATCATTTCAAGCTTGGGAAGTGGATATCCAATAGTACCGTGCTGTCCCCATGTAGTATATGCTAAACATTAGAAGACTGCGATGGACTGGTGAGCTGTTCAGGGTGTACACCACCCTTGACCAGGGTCAGCTGGGATTGGCTCCAGCCTCCCCACCTCTCTAATAAAGGATAACGGAATATAATATAGAATAATTTAGAGTTAAATGATGTTAAATGATAGTTTAATGATGGACAAAATGAAGCCAAGCTAAATTGAATAGCAGATTGACTTAAATAATTAGTTTCACTTTGAGTTAGATTTGGCAAAAAGACAAATACTTGTGAAAGTGCAGTAAGAGATCCGTTCTTGACGTAACTCAATCAGCCCTAACTCAAATTAGCTGTTACAGAATGAAAAGTCGCGCTAATGTTCAGCCAACTCCTTAGGAACTTTTGTAGCACCACCAAGGACACTTGTAGTTCTGGTCACTAGACCATCTGGTTACTGAGGCCCGTGGTTTGTCTGTAGGATACGACTTTTATGGTTTCAGGTTCATCTGTAAATGACTTGAGTATTCTGGGATAGAGATGTTTTTTTTCGCTCTTCTCATAACAACTCTATCTCCGTGACATCGAGATGTTGGCAGTAACCATCGCAATAACCACCCACGAGTTGCACAGAGACAAATCGTCGTGGGCGGCACTAATGCGATGTGCAATTATTCATTAAGAAAATACACCTACAGACGTTTCCATGAGGAGACAGCTTCTGAAAAGTGTTTGGCAAACCTGATTTTAGTTTTCATAATATTCTGTTCACACAGCATAATCAGTGTTTCCTTAGCGCTATTGATTAGTGCTGATTAGCATCAAGAAGAGCCAACATGAAATATGAAGTCACGTTTATTTTACAGAAGCCTAATAAAACCTTTTTTTAACGACAGCGCTAACCACAGCGCTAACCACTTCTGACTGGGTTTTCTCCCAATAAAATAAAGAAATACTATACATTCGACATCAGCCTTGCAAGGTTCAGAATGATTACCATCAGTAGATTGCATAGTCTAGGAAGGTCAGAACATCTGCCCTGTTGATTCTTCTTGGCAGCATTACCGTCACGTGACCCAGGTTTGGGTGGTTTGTGTGGATGTTCAAAGTCAGAAGTGATTACCTGGTGCAGATATGATCTATAAGAGTGTAGCAGTGAGTCATTTTAGAAACAAAAAAACAAAAAACATTGGCAAAGGAGCATGAAGTGGGATGTTGGTTAATAAATATCAACCTGCTGGCATTCCCTTGAGGCTTTGCAACATTAGATTGAAACAAGCCACAGCAATAGAGGCATGCGTTCCTATTGTATAAATCTGTATGTTGAAAATCGAGTCATTTGGTTTGCACCATCTTAGCAATATATATGAGAAGATCCGTTTAGGTATTGCCCGTGTCTTGACTTCCCAACCTCCAGGTTACAAGAGGGCAGTAAAGAAATACAGTTTAATGGCAGTGGGCTGCACAGCTCAACCCTATCATCTCATACCCCCAGTTATTGCTCCCATGTTACTTATGTAATGGCTGTTACTGATGAGACAGGGTTCGGTAAATTCTATGATGAAGCTAATTAGGTGTGTGTGTGTGAGTGTGTGTGAGAGATAGAGAGAGAGAGGTTTACTGTGGATAGAGGGGAGACTAATATACGCAGACAGCACTGTGCCCAGGTTGGCTTCTTATTTGAAGCCTGGGTAGCATCACTATTGGCACTACCGTGCAGAAACAAAAATCAGGAAACACAAAAAAAAGTATATGGAACCATATTATTTAAAATATATAATTACATTTAAAATATAAATTTAAAAAATGTAATCTACATCTGTTTATTAATACACAGCACAGCTTTGAAGTCAGATATTATACCCATTTTCAGACACCAGTGAAACACAAAAGTATGATTCCTGTTTCAAAAAGCTCCAGAACTCTTCAGGAAGCTGCTTTCCCACCTTCCCCTGAAATGCTGGTTTTTCTGTATGGCCTGTTTGGCTTCCTCATCGCATTTATGGTATTTTCACAATATGACGACTCTGCTCTGATTGTTCACATGAATGTCAGTGCTCAGTGTACTTTAAATTTACAGCATTTGGTGGACGCTCTAATCCAGACCCACTTACAATTATCATTTTTATACAACTGAACAATTGAGGGTTAACAGCCTTGCTCAAGCGCCCAACAGTGGTGATAGTGAGGATTAAAATGCTTAACCACTAAGCCACCCCTGCCCTGTGTACTGGAAGGCAGAACAGGATGGGCGGGGATACCTCTGGTCATCAGGGGGCAGTAGGGGAAGACCAGCTTGTGTTTACAGCCAGCTCAATCAGCACAGGTGGAAAATTTAGACAAGCGCTTACCTCGTTATTTGATACCCTGGCTTCGTCCAACAAGTTACAAAAAGTGGGAAAAGCATAATATCTCCCCTTTGAATTAGAAGTGGATGTAATAGAAACCTCACAATGATGGTAAGAGCTGTCAAGATTAATAAGCAATTTATGGCTAAAGGTACATTTTGAGAACATCTAATTTCACAACCAAATGAACTTGCTGAACATCTGTTTCTATGACTGTTGGCATTAATATGGAGTGATTCCCCACTCCGCAGGTATAACTACAGTTATAACAGCTATAACACTTCTGGGAAGTCATTACAGTCTTTTAGATTTAGAGGTCTGGCTATGTGGATTTGTGCTCAGTCAGCCACAGGAGTGAGGTCAGGCACTGAGGTTGGACAAGAAGGCCTGGCACACAGTCAGTATTGCAGTATATCCCAAAGTTCTTTTTAGTAGTGCTCAGGTCAGGTTAGGTCAGGGCTCGGTCTAGGCTACTCGAGTTCTCCCACACCAGTGTTAACAAACCATGTATTCTTGAAGCGTGCTTGATGCACAAAGGCATTTTCATGCTGGACACAAGGCTTGGATTTCTAGTTCTAGTGAGGGAAAGTCATAATCTTATAACACAGAGAATTCTGTCCTTCCAAGTTTCTGACAACATCATACACTTCCAGAGAACCTTCAATATCACACCAGCCAAAGACCAACCCCGAAACTTCTGGTACACCCAAAAACAAAAGCCATAACAGAAGTCTTTCCCCTTTAACTGTGTTTGAGTCAGCTGGTAGACTCACTTTGCAGACCGGAATATGCAGCAGTATGGAAAAGGCTTTTCTCTTCAGCACTTCCCTTGAGTTTTACAGCCTTTTTCAGGCCGCTGATTTGCTACTGGAAAATTTTAATGCGAAGTTCTGATCTTAAAGAATAAACCCAGATTGGTCGTATAAATGATTGGGTTGGTAATTCACACACACACACCATTGTGCAATCACAATAAAATGCAAAACAGACAATGTTAGCAAGAGAACTGAGCAGTCTTGGTGCACTAGCTAACAAACAAGCTCAAGGTCTTTTTGGTTGCTTACTTGGTACTCAACAGGTGAGATAATGACAATGTTGTGAACAATGTTGGACCATGGTACATACTACTGTGGCCTGCTACTACGGTGAGTATCTCACTGAGCAATGAGTGTTTGGAGAAGGGGCAACTAACACTTTGCCACTTTTTTGATGACTTTGAACTAGTATTATTCAGTCAGTGAGATTCAACTTGGCGATTTGTTGATGACTTTCCAGTGACTTTTTGATCATATTCTAGTGACAAACAGTTCATGAGCTGTTCTGTGTGGAATTTTGGCAATTGTGGCATATAACGTCACCAGTTGCAAGTTGCCTTCATATAGCATCATGGTCACATGATCACACCCTTTCACCAACTATACGCAAAGTTCGCAAACTATTGGCAGTTTTTTTTTTTTTTAACAAGTTGCCACATTCCTCAGGGAGGCGAGTGACTGAGCAAAAGTTGACGACCACAAAGAACGTCTGCAGACCGTTCTGAGAACCGATGGCGACTGTGGCAAGTATTTGCAGACAGTTTGGCGAAAAGACATTCCTCAAAATTTGGAGCATGTTCACAACTCCTTGGTGACGGAAAGAGAGATCTTTCACATCGATACACACGGTACACATCGATAACATGCATGGTGAGTACTTGGAGACTAAATTTTTGCAGAATGAATGGCGAGCAGCAAGCCCAGTGGGATACGCCTTTAAGAAATACTTCACTATATCAATGGTGCCTGTACTATTTAGGCACCCTATTTAGTGTGCAAAGTATATGGAGATACAGCCCTGAATTCTCATTAAAGGTATATTATTTAGAGTTCAGATGAAAGAGAAACATGACCTGTTATAAAGAACAGTAGTGCAAGAATCCCTAATGATGGTCAGAATGGCTTGAAAAGCTGCTCTTAATAAAATGAAGCCCTACAAAAATAAAACACTGGCAGTTCTGCACAAGTTTTTCATTTAGTCTTGATAAGGACACAGTCTCTTTTATTTCATAACGTCACGGTCCAAATGAAGAGAAACCTCACCGGTTCCAGAGTATAGCGGTGCGAGGTTTCCCCGGTGTGGAATTGAATCGATATGCTGGCAGAAAGGCGCCTCTGAAACTGCTTACTCTTACACTTAAGATCCCCGCAATCAATCGCTGCCTCGCATACAGTGCAGCCGAGAGAAGCAACACCAGGATTACTGTGGTACTGGCATTTATTATGGAACATATAGAGCTGATAAGGTGGGGCTGTTTTCAGTCATTAGGTTTTTTTTTTTTTCATTTATGTACCCAGCCCACCAAAATCCATTCAACCTCCAGCAACACTCGCAAATATTCTGCCAGGAATCAGTATTGATTATTCAGTAAAAGAAACTACTAACCCTAAAGAAGAATGATGTATGGTTCCACTAAACAGGGATTTCCCTAAATTCTATCCCTTGCAATTTCCTACCTTTTGGTCTCCTCAACCCTGAGTTCAGCAAGTGACATCAAATCAATATGGCTGCCCACAGAATCAACAGTAAACAAAGAACTACATCTTACCTTTAAATGAGCTACATTATACTCTACGTACAAGTACTTGCTTGATGTCAATAAGCGTACAGGCATTTTTACAGTCTTGTTAAATCCTTAACCCTGACTATACTGTTCGCTGTATTGAGGAGGTAAAGGCTACAGCCCTAGCCCTAACCCTAACCCAAGTGAACAACGGATTTATGCAAGGTGCCCATCTTTCATGAGTAGGGCTGTCGGACCAATGGGCTGTCAGAACACAGAACTGTCCCTAGAGGTAAGCATATGACACTCATCACACCTAGCTAGCTTGTTATTAATAGAAGTCAAATGTGGAAGCATCCCTGTGTTTATTTTCCCTTACCCACATTGGAGCTCAGATGTGTCGAGGTTAAAAGAAAAAGAACGTAATTCCCAGCCTTCCACTTCCGAGGTAAATCAATGCAGCATTGGTTCGTTTACAAATTAATTGTCTAATGTCTGTGACATATTTCCACACAGTTGATATTTCTCACTATTGATCGACGAGTCAGCGCGCTGACTAATCATTAGTTTTAATCACGTTCTAATGATCTTCACCTTTAAAATCCCATCTATAATGTTATTTTTGTTGTTCATTTATGATATACATATACCGTTCTACCTTGGATGAATCAGCAGTGGCTGTTGTTGTCATAGCTAGCAGTAGGGAGCTAGAAATTTCCTCTCATTTGCCTAATTTGCTTATTTGCTTAATCCTGTTTGGGTTGCGGGGAGGCTGGAGGCTCTCAGCCAACCCTGGGTGAAGGTAGGGTATACCCTGAATAGCTTGCTAGATCATCGCGTGGCCAACACACCCAACTGTTTACACTCAAACTCACACTTCGGGCAATATGAAGCATCCTATTAATCTAATGTGTATGTTGAAACCAGAATACCCTGAGCCACATTGTCAAGCAAAGGCAAATAAAGGAGGAACACTTGGAGGAAAGTGACAGACATTCCTGACGGATGCCATGACTAGTATTATGAATAGCAATTGACTGGGAAGAGAAAGCATGTGCCACCCCTCCCTCCATGTAAGCACAGGCTATTTTGGCTTTCTTGGGCTCCTTGCCAAGGATGATGGCTGTGGCATCATCGGAATTCGAACTAGCAACCTTGGAAACACTTTTGTCGAAATTGCAGGGGTTCCATGGGCGTCTGCTACTATCAGTAAGTTCAAAACACTTGTTGTTGAGGAATAATTCAGTACTACCAAAATGCATCATTAAAATACAGAGTTCCAGTGCACAGTGCATGAAGCTAGGCAGGTCTACAGTAGCGTTACATCAGTTCTCCAACCAGAATTCACCAGGCTTTCCAGTCTCTTCATTGTGTCCATGCTTCTCCAGCTGTTTGTCCTGTTCTGGGTCTGCATGGCTCTGCCAAATGAGACGCCACTAGGGGTTAAGCTAAGCATGCAACCTGAGCACAGTGCTGTCTCTATGCATCAATCTGCCCTTTCTTCCCAAAAAACCTTTCACACGCACATCTGTCCGATTTCGCCAGTGTTTTTACAGCACCCTGTCTCATCGGTGAGACCCGGGCTAGAACAGTGATGACACCAAGACCCATGTACACTCACGTGTAGTGTATGTGCAAAGATAGACATACACATGAATACAGAAACGTCAGATAGGATACTGCTGTGTAAGAAGATAAAGCATGAAGTTGCTCAGTGGTTAGCCTGAAGGGTGTGTGCGTGTGTGTATGGTATTTAAAATAGGAAATCTTTTATGTGGTCATATCTATTGAGTTGGATTATAGCTCCCCCTGGGACTGTTTACCTCCATCTCGATAAGCCAGTGCAACATTTTGATGTTAGTATTCAAGTTTCAACTCTCTGTGCTTCAGTTTCCTCATGAGGTTCCTATAAACAGAACAATGAGCCACATTAAATCAGACCGTTTGTGGAATCAGCCAAGGGATACAGTTATTTTTTTCTGTCAGACATAATCATAAGCAAACGAAACCGAGAGATTGGATGTCCATTAATCTTTATTTGTTAATAAGCAACTGGGATTACAGTTCAGGGCGACACGTGGCGTAGTGGTTAGCACATCCGCCTCACAGCAAGGAGGTCCGGGGTTTGAGTCCCGGGCTTCGGTGAGAGCGTTTCTAAATGTTATATTCTGGATAGCATGGAGGCTCTTCCCAGGCATTCTCTGTGGCTTGCATGGGTACTCTGGTTTTCTCCCACACTCCAAATACATGCAAATTAGGCTAATTGGCTTTGGCATCAACCTGGATTCGAACCTGCAGGTTGATAGTCGCGGACCTTATCGATGAGCCGCCACTCGGGAGCCTCAGATGCGATTGTTTTTGACAGGAAATGTACTTGATAACACACTGCTGTCAGTATATGTGATGTATGAAGGATAGAGACGGATGATTGATTTTTTACAATGTTGTTCCAAGCTGTGTCATGAGATTCACAGCAAGTCCTGCATCAGCTTCTTGTACATAAGTGGGAGGGGTCATCTGGAGCGTAAGCGGAGCAGGATGTAACTGATTACAACGAAACCCATAACCAGTTAAATGTTTATTTGCTGAGGGGTTGCGTCAAGGCCAGTTCGATAGGGACATGTCTGAGCATTTTAACACCCCCTTCTGTGCTGCAGAGATTCATGGGTTAGTCCACGGGCGAGAACGCAAACAGTTTACTTTCCAGACTTGGATTTATTGCCGTCCACCCCGAGGAAAACATAGCACTGGATTTACTGTTCTGGATGTATAATTAATGGAGATGGGGTCCTCATATAGACACACACACACACACACACACACACACACACACACACACACACACACACACACACACACACACACACACACAGTACACGCAAATGCAGTTTGTAGTCTCCTCCAGTCTATATGTTCCATAATAAATGCCAGTACCACAGTAATCCTGGTGTTGCTCCTCTCGGCTGCACCGTAAGCGAGGCAGCGATTGATTGCGGGGATCTTAAGTGTAAGAGTAAGCAGTTTCAGAGGCGCCTTTCTGCCAGCATATCGATTCAACCCCACACCGGGGAAACCTCGCACCGCTATACTCTGGAACAGGTGAGGTTTCTCTTCATGGACCGTGACGTTATGGAAGCAAGAGACTGAGGACGTATCAAAACTAAAACGAGACACTTATGCAGAACTGCCAGGGTTTCTTTCTTTTTTTTTTTTTTTTTTCCCTTGCTTTGTTTTATTAAAAGCTGCTTTTCAAGACATTCCGGCCATCCGCTCATGCATATTCACAGCAAATGGGATTGAGCCAGGACGCATATTCACAGTGAAGTTTGTGTGAAATTGTTATCACACATCACTTGGAATAAACGAGCTGTTCTTTTAGTCTGGGACTGAATCTCGAAGTCAAACAGGAACATCGAGTAGACTCCAGTGAGTTTCTCTTACCTAAAATATCTAAACACCACGAGGCATGCTGTAACAGAAAAGTAAACAGTAGCAGGGTGGTGGGAGGTACTGTCACTGCTCCAAAGTTCAATATTATCCTATAATCGCTCATCCTGAAATCTTTATTCTCCTCAATCATTTGCTAATGAGTATAATTTGTTATTGTATCTCACATGATGGGTAGGGGACACTATGTTTCACAGGCTGGCCGCTGCATCCGCCACAGACACTTCTTGTTACCACGCTAGCAGTGCTGGTTGTTTATGGATATATTTTATGTTTACGTCGAATGGTCCCTATGGCACGCCCTACCAGCCTATCGAAACTGAGTCACCTCAACCTATTTCTCAAGGTCACAGAGGTCAATTAATCAAAAATGCCCATTAACACATTTTTATTCCCATTCATACCTGTTATACTTATTGTCAAGGTCTTCAAGCCTATTGAAACTGGGTCACTTTGACCTATCACCTGATTTCCATGTCACAAGAATCAAATTTAGTAAAACTATGACGATATTCCTCACACGAAATAGCGAGACGTCGTTTTCGGTTGGCTTCGGACCGAAGACACTGCCATTATGCTCGAAATTCCGTCTCTTCGAAAACCTAATATCAATTAATAATATCTAATATCTATTAGTAATATCTAATATCTAATAGTAATATTCACTGTAATTTCGCAGCAAAATTTTGCACAGGTCCAAATTTTTTCACCAAGACCGAGAATAAGGATCCTTTACCTCGAATTCGACTATCTCTGAAAATATGCAAATTCCAGTTCAAATTTCTTAGATTCCCTTCAAAATGAATTTCGATTGTACTTTCGGACAGGATCGCTTACGCGCGAGTCAGGTCTAAGTGTTCTGTTGGCTACACAGGGATACCCGTAGTGTCCAGTGACAAGACGGCATTTCTAGTTAATTAAAGATTAGAAGGTCATACTTCAGTACGTCCGTGCTTGCACGAGTTTTTTTTTGGGTATTCTGGTTTCCTCCCACAGTCCAATGACACAGTGTACACATTAGACTGATTAACTGTCCAAATTGCCACTAGGTGTAAGTGTAAATGTATGTGTGTTGGACCTCTGATGGTCTGGCAAACTGTTTAGGGTGTACCCAGCCTGCGTCCAGAGTTGGCTGAGATAGTGGTTCAGCAAATGCATGAATGTATGAGTGAAGGTCATACTCTATCAGTTCATTTCAGCTTTAGCAGATGCAGTTAATGTTTCGTCACAGTGTTTTAATTCTACCTTAAATATACGTCTAATATTAATTATTTAGCTTGTGCAATCTACTGTTCAGATAATGAAAACCTTTCAAAAACCTCAAAGATCCTAACAAGTTGCATTTATGATCAATCTTTTAGCATATCATAATAACTTACAGTTCAAACAAGAGAAGTATATGATGTTGGCGGCAATAAAAATAGTGATTGATGATTGGACGTCCATTGGTGAGTGTGTATTATTCCTCTTCATAGAATGTTGTTTGTCACATTTTCATGCACATGGCTACAACAGCACCGATCGGAAATGGAATAAGATTCCCTGAGCAACCAACCCTGGAACTGTGCTGGATGTGCTATTGCGAGACACCGTAACATTGGAATCATCCACATGCGGCATCCTGAAGCCATCAGGAACCGGTGGCACGTAAACCCTAGATCATCCAAGACCGGAGGAGTGAGAATCAATGCACACTGCATCCATCAGTTTTCCAATCCAGCAAGCCTATACTCAGAGAGAGCATCAATAAGACCTCCAGAGCCTATGAGCCAATCTTCCTGCAAAGCAGCAGCATATCAAAGCAGCGATCATCTCATTTCTGGACCTAACCCCATGCTGAATGAACTCCCTTTGGTCCAAGACCTATGAATAATTATATTTCTTAAACTTTTTCGCTTCAGACATCTGTGTGGGCTTACTGATGGATGGTGCTGTGGGTGGAATGAAGATTTAATTAGAATGAAGGCAGATAAACACTTTGTGGATGGATCACATCTCCAGACCCAGACCTAATTTCTGGACCACATTATCCTTCATTAGTGCCGCGGGGAGGCTGGAGCCCATCCCAGCAGACTCAAGGCGAAGGCGGGGTGCACATTGAACAGCTCGCCAGACAACACAGAAACACAATAACGTTAACACCTAGGGGCATTCAAGATCCATATCAATATCCAGTTAGCCTAATGTGCATGTTCTTTGGACTGTGGGAGGAAACTTGAGTACCTGGAAGAAGCCCACGTGAGCAGCACGTTAGATGGTAAGTACACACCTGACCGGAACTGAATCCAGTTTTAGGCAGTTGGTTGTTTGTGCTACAAAAAACGTGTATGTGTGTGTGTGTTTTACACATTGTTGTGTTTGGAGTTTCATCTCAGCCCGATCAGCCTGGTTGATCTGAAGGCATGCGTTTTGCATCACGCTTCAGCAGCGCTCTTAATCCTGCCCCCATTTCCTTGATTAAACGGTGCCAAATGTCACTTGTGCACCTCTCCCACCTGCCACCATGGATCCTGAAGCTGTTGTCAATTTTCCTTTATCTTAATCAGGAGCAAAATGAAAGGAGACAGCCGTTCATCCATTAGGATGAATTAGCATTCACGCGTCGTAGCTTAGCATAATGACCGAATATATGACTGTGTCTGGCAGAAACGCGAAAGCAATTAATCCTCCGTACACATTTCCGGAGATGAGAGATGACAAAGCATGGCACCTTTCTGTTTATTTATCTTTTCCCCCTATCACCTATATCCATGTCCTCTCACACCGCCCTTTTTGAGTCCTTGTGCAAAGTCGAGGTGTTACATTCACATACTGTATTGCTAGCTCGTTTGAAATATCTAGTGGTAGTAAGTCAAGGTTTTTTTTTATAGCTCTGTGTCAGTACACTCAGAAGGGGTCGGTGCAGTGATGGACTCATCGTCCTGTGCTGTATTTGGAGGTCAAGGTGGTCAGTGCGGCACCGCAGGCGGCAACAGACTGACAGCTCTAATGGATCTGAGTTGCACCGAGCCTGGAGCAGCCATGACTGAACAGACAGCGATGAATGAAGCCGGCTGGGAGACGACCTCCCAGGAAGCAGCGAGGCAGTGTTTCCTGTTGAAAAGGAACAGCCTCTGGTGGATTTTTCTACTGTTGCTGCTGCTTTCGATGAAGCAGATCAGGATGAAAACATGCCACAGAATAGCACTGTTTACATTCTGTCCTGGTTTCTAAAAGTAGAATGCTTTTCTGTCCTTTTTAGATATCTATGTACTAGGTGTCTATAATTAAAAAATAAATCGTTATGACCTGAGAGCAAGTGATACATAAGGACTTGTCTTTCAAAATGTAAAATAAAGGTCATTTAAGGCAGTCACATGATCTCTAATTTTAAAGAGGCCCTAATTTCCAGGTTTATTAAATAAACATGAAATATAGTGTTGTCTCTTGGTAAGAAAAACTGAAATGGCTGTGATGTCTTTCTGAAACCATTTGCGTCCTCCTGTACGCGAATGTCAATGACCCCTGCACCACGTACGATGATATTAGTAAACAGTGCCATCTTGAAATCGTAGGCCGCCTTCTGTTTCTTAACACCTGATTTGAGACTGTTCCACTTTCTCTGAATCGGTGTTGCACTACCAAGTTATCATTAACCAAGTACCAAGTTAATTACTATTGTTATTGTAAACAAGAACCAAAACAAGATGTAGAACACGTGAATAAGCGATACTAAAGCGCACATGCTAGAGTGGTTTCAACAGGAAGCCTTTATATTTAACCAAACTCTTTAATCCACACCTGACATTACTAATATCCCTAAGCATATTTGTACATTTCCATTATTCTAAATTTTATATTCTGGGTGTCACGGTGACGTAGTGGTTAGCATGTCCACCTCAAAGCAAGAAGGTACTAGGTTTGATTCCATGCCTGAGGAATTTCTGTCTGGAGTTTGCGTGTTCCCTCGTGCTTGTGGGGGTTTCCTCTGGGTACTCCAGTTTCCTCCCACTGTCCAAAGACATGCACATTAGGATAACTGGCTGCTCCAAATTGCCCCTAAATGTGATAATGAGTGTGTGCTTGTGTGCGTTTGCCCTGCAATGGTCTGGCAAGCTGGTCAGGGTGTACCCCGCCTTCTCCCAGAGTCGACTTAAGCAAATGAGTCACTGAGTACATTTTAGATCCTGCTATCCCCAAGCATTTGTGTACTATTTCCCCTCTGTATTTTATTATTTTATTATTAATATTTAAAAATATTCCTTTATTTTTTTTTAATATATTTGTATTTTTTAAGTATTTATTTATTTAATTGGTTTTTTTAATTCTTGTTTTTATATTTTTTTTTATTTTAGTTCATTTATTTATTTGTTTGTTTGTTTATGTACTTATTTAATTTCTTTCTTTTATTTTACTTAAAATCATTCCGTGCTGTTTTCTGCCTCTCCAACTCGCCGCCCATTTTCCACAACAGCGCCCACCTACTACTTACTAATATCCATAAACCAGACCCACCATATTCATCAATATTCATCAGCTTGATAATAGCTTTCTGAGCAAGGCCAGAAACATTCTGCAGGTCAATACGAGCAGACGTCGTCTTTGAAATGATTTTTGTGTAACCTGGTTGTGTCTTAGAACTTTGCGGTCATGAAGCAACAAGCTGAATAAATGGTTTTGCTAGCTTACCTTAGGTGTATTAGCACACGCTAAGTATGCTAACTAGAAACCTGCGAGTATCATCTTATTTCACATGCTAGCATTGTCAAAACCCGTCAGGAATATTCTACTAAAATTAATAAAGCTTCACTGATAAGATTTCTTGTTTCTATATGTCCGCATAAGCGGCTTACATGACTACACAGTGAGAACAGTTACCTTTTAAGGCTTAACTGTTAATTATTAGTTTATGATTGAGAAAAAGGCAGTTCAAAGCTGTTCTGTTTTGCATTAGTGCTTCACGAGACCATGTCTGCCATCGGTCTCAAAAGTAAAGAGCTCCATTTTTTTTTGAATAAGCTGTGCCATCAATTTGCCAAACAGACCAGAGGGCTGCTTTCAGCAAAAGAATAAATACTGGAAGTGCGCTTATAGAGGGTAGGCCCTATACTGGTACTGGTTTTAATTACCACTGTACCAGTATGTAAGTCCTTATATGGTTTTAAATTAGTAACAGCATGTCCACTGGCACTCCTTAGTTTGTCATTCATTCGTTCATTTTCTAAGCCGCTTAATCCTAATTAAGATTGCGGGGAGGTTGGCGCCCATCTCAGCCGACTCTGTGCGAAGGTGGGGAACTCAATGGCATAGTGGTTAACATATCTACCACACAGCAAGAAGGGCCTGCGTTCGAGTCCCGGTCTCAGCGAGGGCGTTTCTGTGTAGAGTTTGCCACCACCTAGAACCCACCCACAACCACCCCCTTCTGCTTACGTGGGTTTCCTCTGGGTCCTCCAGTTTCCTCCTGCAGTTTAGATGTGCACATTAAGCGAATTGGCTGTTCTAAATTCCCCCAGGTGTGAGTATGAGTGTGAATGTTTGTGTGTTGGCTCTGTGATGGACTGCCGAAACCTTCAGGATGTACCCCGGCTTCATGCAGTGTTGACTGAGATATGCTCCAGCCTCCAGCGACTCTAACAGGATCAGGCATTTTGGCGAATGAATGTATGTATGTATGTTTCATTCCTGTCATGTGACCTTGAAACTTGGGACATGCAGCTGGAGCTGTGTAACCTTGAGCCAACTTGTAGAATTTGGAGGATGATCGATGCCGTAATCAGCTCACGGCTCTTAAACCTCAACGTAGCTGCCGAGGCTAATCTCCCAGCACGTGCTCTGGAAGCAGGTATAGCTACAGCATAAACAAACCTGCAGAAACAGGGATTCTGATGCAGAAGTGAACGCAATTTGGCATGACGAAGGGGGCTTATCTGCTAAAAATAGCTGGGTGTCTCTGATATGATTATCTTCTATTGTGCAGGGGAGATGTTTTCCCCTCTTGCTCTGTCTCTCTGTTCATTTATTCATCATGTGCTTCTCTCTCTTTATCATGATCTGCATTTGTCAACCGTCCGAATATCCAGTATATTGATGAAATAAAATGTGCTCTAGCAGAAGTAGCAGGACCATAATGCATTGTGGCATTTAATGACAATACGAGCTTGGATGGTGATGAGCTGGATTCAAAAATAAGTAAAGGTGAAATGATATAAAGAAGATTTTTACAGATAATAAAAAAGCTTCCATTTCTCCTTCTACTTGAGTGATGGCTTATGAGGTTAACCATTCATGACAGACCTTCCTTAAGCTGAGTCGTCAAGGGGGCTGTGGGTAATTGCAGCCCTTGATCTGCTAGATTAACATTCATGATGGTCAATTGGACAGAACAAACTAATGGCATGTTGGTAAAAACACCATAACCCTCGCGGATGGAGAACTTGCCTCTACAGCAAAATCTTTAAAATCTTTAGCTGGTTTTACACAAGTAACAGAAAAGTTGCCTCTGGAACAAGAGCAAGTTGCACCCACTTTCCTACCTGTATTACAACATCACTCTTAAATTAGTGGAAAGCTGAAAGCTAGAGGGACAACAAGCAAGCAAACCACTGGAGAAGAACTGCCGCCTGTCTGCCATGAAAGCCTGAAAACCCTGATGGATGCCTCCGTGCATGTGTAAACCCTCCTACTGGACATCAGTTGTGTTTGGACTGCAAGTTGTGCCCAGAGCACGATGTTCTGGAACCAATCGAACCTCCTCAAAAAGTGGAGCAAGTTGCACCCATTGCTGGAAAAACCCCAACATTTTTACACTGGCAGTTGTGCTGGTGAAAGTTGTTCAAGGGAAAGTGCCGGTGAAAAGGCAGCTTTTACATCCACCATTTTGTCCACCAAGTTTGCAAGCAAGATGGCGTCCACACCTGTTTAATCAAAACAGCTCTGTCCGTGTTTACTTGAGAAATACAGCTAAACATGTTATTTCGTCGTTTATGCTTACACACCTCATTTTCAGCGATCGATTCGGGAACCTTCTCTTTGTGAATATTCATGCATCATGATGGTGCTTTGGACAAGATAATCACGCGTTAGATAGCACTGTCAACACTCAGGGAGTGAAAGCGGTACTTTGGCAGTGAGGATGCTTGATCTGGGCTATTATATGACTGCTCAGTTTACACCTGCAACACTGACAACATGAACGCTCAGTAACACCGACGCGTCTCCTTTTTTTCATCCTGGTGCTTTTGAATGTCAATCATTCTACTCTGGTACAATTCCTTGACTGCTAGAACATGTGTGGGGCTTTGTTCAGATTTGGATTTAAGTCCAAATATTTACACAGAGAAAGTTATTTCTATTCTATCTCTCATTATGCACGTGCTTAGATACATGTTATGGGTGCACCATTCAAATTATGCAAATCAGCTGCTCATAGTTGACACCTCAGAAGTTGCGTGAGTGTATGAGACAAGGGGTTCAAATAGCGTCTAGACAGACAGACTTAAGCACAAGCACCGGGCTTAAAGCTTAAAAAGTATGAAAGCGATAGACAAATAAAAAATGTAAATATATACCATATGTTAATGATAAGAAAATGGCAGACTTGGAAATAAATATCTAATGGGTGTTAGTAATTTATTAATATATCGCTGCATGTATAGAACTAGTTGTAATGCAAATATAGTTTAATTGAAAGGTGCACTATGTGGGATATAGGCTGCATGGTGGCGTAGTGAATCACATGACACCTCACAACAACAAGGTCCTAAGTTTGAGTCCTAGGCTTGGCTCGGGCGTTTCTGTGTGGAGTTTGAATCTTCTTGTGTGCATGGGTTTCCTCGGGGTACTTCGGTTTTCTCCCACAGTCCCAAGACATGCACATTAGGCTAAGTGTCTGTTCCAAATTATCCCTAGGTGTAACTGTGAGTGTGAATTTTTGTGTGTGTGATGGACTGGCGAGCTGTTTGGGGTGGACCTCACCTACTCCCGTAGTCGGCTGAGATAGGCTCCGTCTTCCCCGCAACCGTAGTAACACTAAGCAGTTCGGCAAACGAAGGCATGATAGCCATGATGACGCCTACTTCAAGTTATTGTGATAAACCGTGTGTGTCATTTTGTGTCATGCGTTATCCACTCGCAGTAATATTTTTAAATCCTGGGATAGTGGACCAATCAGATTGCATGTGGGGTATCCTATTATACAGCTGACTCTGGGTGAAGGCGAAGTATACCCTGCACTCGTTATCATGCTTTAAAATGGAAAATTAAACCATACAGATCTTGTTTTAGTTTTTATACGGCCGTATTGAAATGTTATCACGCTGTATGTTTTGGGTGGGTGAATGGGCGTGGCCACGGAAGGTTTCCAGACAATAACTTGAACACAAACGCATGGATTCGAATAAAAGTCAACACAGTTGTTCTCCAGGTCATAGTACAGAACCCTATTTTAAATGAGGTCAAAAGGTCAAGGTCACTCTGACCTTTTGTGTATTTTCATTATATATTTGGTTTCTGGACAATAGAACAGTAATGATACGGTACTTTGTATCGAATGTGTGCATCTTGCTCTCTCTGGGGGATATTTTTTTTCTTATGTTTCTGTGTAGTATATACTAAAACATCTTTATGGAGTGTATATCTTTATGGAACGTTCCGGTGTAGTATAGACTAAACTGTATGAGTAGGCTAAGCAGACACATTAGCTACATGGTGCTGGTGTTGAGCTTGGCTTTAAGCATGGTGCTCACCTGACGTGCCTCTGTCATGCTTAAAATACTTTTAAAAAAATTTAAATCTTGTTTTGGTTTGCTTTTCTTTTTGTTTCTGGATAGTATACACTGAAACTCTTAAAGCGGGATACGCAGTTTTGCTGCACCTGCTAGTATGAGTGCTCAGAGCTCATTCTGAACTTGCTTTCGTGTTCTTTTCTTGCTTACGTTTCCATTTGGCTTATATTGAAATAGTTATGCACCTCGGCCGTGGTGGATATCCCTGAATTGATTCTGGGACATCTACCACGGCTTAAGCACGTAATTGTTAAGTATGTCGCGCTGACAGTTAATTCTGCTCACCACATAATCGAGGTCATGAAATTTTAATGTTTGTGCAGATGTTCTATCACTCCTTTCATACGTGAGTTTAATTTGTCTTTGTGCGTTTTGGTCCAACCGTGTAACTCGGTGCTTTAGCGAGGTCTGAAAAAACATCCATCCACGGATTTAAAACCCACAACTATAAGGTTTACGATATTCTTCATATAAATTCCTCAGCATTTCACTGCTTCAATTGAATTTTTAAAAATGTAATAAGCAGACGTTTTCTTACCCTGGTGTTGTTGCCTTAGCCTTGAGCATGGTGTGTGTGTGTGTGTGTGTGTGTGTGTGTGTGTGTGTGTGAATTCTCTTGTATTTAGTGCTTATTCATTAGAACAGAAGTGCACGACTGCCTCTGCTATTAGTTGCATCTGCACAGGACCATGTGAGTTTTGGCCCCGTTTCTGTTTGACTAATTGGCCCTGCAAAACGCTCAGACTAACATGCAGATGTTGGGGTGTCTCGGCTTTTAAATATGGTAATATTGTGCTGTTTCTTAAAAGAAATCTGTATTTGTATCCATCCATCCATCCATTTGTTGAACTGCTTACTCCTGTGGTGTGGGGAGGCTGGAGCCCTACCGCAGCCAACCCTGGGCGAACGCGGGGTACACCCAGAACAGCTCGAAAATGGATTTCAGGGCAAACATTCATGCACATCATGTCATTATTCTTCAACCAAGAGGTGGTCTGGTGTATAATGAAAAAAAAGGAGTCTGGCTTCTCAGTATAATGAAAACGAGACTGGCATGCTATGATAGATTGTGAGCAATTAGTTGCATAAAGCTTTGTGTGATATGTAACACGGCATATATCAGCTAGTCGTTATGAAACATGTTATGCTAATATACTTTTAGTAGCACAAGTATTATGATCTAATCTTAAAAATCTGCTTTTTTTTTAACTGTCAATAACAAACTGGTTTAACAGCTTTACTGATGGGTGGCACGGTGGTGTAGAGATGAGCTCATCCACCTCACAGCAAGAAGGTCCGGGTTTGAGTTCCGGGCCCGGCCTGGCATTTCTGCGTGGAGTTTGCATGTTCTTCCCGTGCTGCATGGATTTCCTTCGGGTACTCCGGTTTCCTTCTACAGTCCAGAAGCATGCACGTTAGGCTAACTGTCTCTTCTACATTGCCCATAGGTGTGTGACTGTAAAGGGTTAATTGCATGTTGGCCCTGCAGTGGCCTGTTGAGCAATTCAGATTGTACCCCGACTCTGCGCAAGGTCGGCTAAGATAGGCTTCAGCCTCCCTGAATGAATGAATTAATGAGTAAAGACATTTACTTAAAGCTATGGTTGTTATTCCAGAATGAAAGATGGGACTGATTTGATGTATTGGAGAATCCAGTGAAAGATTGTCTGAGTAGAAGGAGAATCCCCTGCTTTAACCTCTCGGTTTAATAAGACTCATTTCATTTTGCAGCTGTGAAATGAGCAAAGTGGATCTTTCACACAGCAGTTCAAATTAAACTCTGGCTTAATTACAGCCAGGTCTGCCGAGGGCACGCTAATCGATTACTTTTTGACATTTGCCTGTGTATCTTGTGTGAGAAGGCATGTTTAATCGAGGGTTGTCTACCCATGTCTGTTTCTACCATTATTTATCCAGTAAAGACTTACACAGTATCCCGAGTCAGACTTCCTGTTATAGGTAAATAATCAACCATGGGGTAGGACGTAAAGTGGACGTGCTTCACATTCAATTCCTTTACCGGTACAAGTGTTGCAACTCACAGATGATTACAGTTATTTCGTCTTGGCCAGTTCCCACCTACCACCCAAATCTCTCCAGTCAGTCATCAGGTACGACCCGGGGAAGGGTGAAGACAATACCATGCTTCCTCCAAGACCAACCAACCTCTTTGTTTCAAGCTGCTGCGCATACTGTGTGTATGCTCATGCGCAATTACAAAAACGCTATCCGCCCTCTGCTACATACATGAGCCCACAGATGCCTGTGATTGACTAGCTTCACTTTGACTGAGAGGAAATAGAAAGCATTTAATCTTTTACCCAAAAAGACTTCCAATCTCTGTGGTATCATGAGGTTTTTGAGCCACTGCACTAGCTGGGAGCCAAAAAATGTCAGTATTTTTGGTGTAGTGGTTAGCAATTCTGACTCCGAGCAAAAAAGTCCTGGGTTCGAGCTGCTAAGATCGGTGAGGGCGTTTTTGTGTGGAGTTTCGACGTTCTGTCCGTGCCTGCAGAGGTTTCCTCTGGGTACTGTGGTTTACTCCCACAGTCCAACGACATCCATGTCAGGTTTATTGGATATTCGTGATTGCTCTTCGGTGTGTGTGTTGGCCCTGCGATGGCTTGGGTCCTTGTGACCCTAATAAAAGATAAAGCAGTTCAGAAAATGAAATAAAAACCAAAATGATTCTTAAAAATTACTCATTAACAGCAAGTTTTTACATGCATACATGCAGAAGTATCCTTGAGTCTGCATGAGAGGTAAACATTTGCCCTTTATTTTCCTCTCCCCTTTAATAGAATAGTTCCCTAAACCTGGTATGTAACATAGAGCATAATGTCTTAATCACCCTCACTGGCAACTGTTTTTTTTTTGTGCAGCTGCACAGTATGTTGAAGCACAACAGGGCCGGCGGACAACCTCTGTGGCCTTTTAAAATCTATTTATTGCTCACAGCTTCTCCCCAATGGGTTTGGAGTGTGCAGGACTGAACTACAGGGTCACAATGAAGACAGATCCTAGACAGCTTAACGACTAACAGTGCTGTACTTCCAAGTATACGTTTTCTTTTTCCCCTGTTTTCCCAGACTGCGCTTCTCTCACAGTAAAAATTGTGCTCCAGTTAAAGGTACATGGCATTGGGCTTTGCGTTAAAAAGAGGTGGACCGGCAATGGTCAAAGCAAGGTGTCTTTCTTTTCACGTGAGATAGCTAGAAGTCCGTGACCCTACTTGGCATTTGGGACATCTTTAGAGAGAGAGAGAGAGAAAGAGAGAGAGGTGTAGTTGTAGTACCTATATCCCCCAGCAGAGGGGGAGAAGCCTGTGTTCTGTGTATTTGGATTATTGGACCTGTTTAAATTCAGCACAATGAGTACTTGCATTTGTTTCCTGATGGGAAATCTGATTATAACGTAATAAATACAAAAACAAAAGCAATCAGCTCACATATTTTCGGATAAGAGGTGTCAGTAGAGGAATAGAATGGATGAGATTACCCAGTCCCTATACTGTTCGTGGGCTGAAATGTCACTGCACTCCAGAGTAGTGTTGGAATGATTTTATGCACTCCTCAGAAAAGGAGGAGGGGGGGGGGGGGGGGTGTTTTGTTTCCCTATTTATCCAGGAAGCAATTGCAGGATGTTTAGGATTGACAGCAGAATATAAATTTCTTTCCAGGAGCCTCCAATCTAACACCCCAACCACCACCACCACCACCACCACCACGTTGACTTGCAATAGGACACAAAATCCTCATATACAGCTTTACAAAGCAAACGGTTTCTTCCCAACCTTATCACGCTTTCCTGTCACAGGCTAGACAGCGCATACCTCGCTTGTGCCATAGCGACAGTAGATGCGTGTTGCACATTTCCCCTGCACTGCCACACCTTGAACGTGGCGACACTCTTGTTGGAAGTGGAATAATGTGTATAACAGTGTAGTGCTGGAGTCAGGATGGGAAGCTACACCGCAGACTGTCAACCACAGCGTTTGCTGTAATGTTTATTACAGTGTAATTACAATGCAGGTTTCACTTATTGAATTATTAATGAAATCACGCTGTAGGCTGAAGGCTTTCCCTTTATATATTTATTTATATTTATTAATTATTTTTTTTCTTGCCTCTGGTGCACAAACCTGCTTTTTCGCTTCTAGAATGCTGACGATGAGAATTAGCTGTTCCCTCGCCAGGTTATGAAGACAAACACACCTTGGCTCACACAGGAGCGGATCTGATGTTGGTTCTGCGTGGTTCCAAACCGTCTCGTACTGCAGTGTCATCGTCTTGACACCGTGACAGTGCCGTCGACCAGGGCTGACCGCAGTAAACTGCAAAAAAAAAACAGCACACCCATCAAGCATTACATTCTTATCACATGATCACCACCAACCAGGGAAGGGTGTAAGCATGCACATGCCCCCTCTGTGACATGCGATGCTGCCACCCGCCTCTTTACGAACTGCTGTGCATGCGTATTTGGAGGCGACCTAACACAATAGGAAGGAAATCGCTATTCGCCCCCTTGTACGAATGAGCTCACAGAAGCCCATGATTGCCTTGTGATCACTGTGAGTGACAGGGAAGTGAGCGTATGCCATCCCTCCCTCCCGTGAAAGCTCGGCCAATTAGCTACCGTGGACTCCCGGTCATGGATGGCTGTGGCCTCCAGGTTGATATGCGTGCACTCGGGAGTTCCCACCGCCAAATTTTGTTTAAATGACCAAAATTTCATGGTGGTTCTCAAAATCATCTGTCACCGACTGGCTGCCATGTTGTCACCTTTCACAACCTTTTGATAACACTTTCAATACAACCTCATTACACCCTATTACCATCATGTTTTCACCTGCTGCTCACAGCTGTCATTTTAACCTGCACTTCAGAACCGCCCCGTGTGAGCCTGCTTTGCCACACCGCCGTCATGTTTGCTGCTTGAGTACGGATTGGAAACTATTCGCTAACCACCACTCTGTCTGAAGACCAATCGATGATTACCTGTGTTCCCAACAACCAATCACCTAACCATTACTAGGTCTGAGGACCAATCACTATCGTTCCCAACAACCAATCACTAACCACGACATCAGATCACAGAGGTGACATGTCAAGGAGGGAAACCCAGGCCTCTCCCCAGACTCTCCACCAGCTCCACCTGGGGGATCCTGTGGCACTCCTAGGCTGTATAAGAGTTCTGGATCTACCTCGGGGCCTCGTTTCAGTTGGACTTACCCCGAAGCGCCTCTGAAAGGATGCGACAGGGAGGTATTCTAATCAGACGCCCGAACAACCTCTACCGAGCCGGACCCTTTTCAACCTCAGCCGGACGAGCAGGGATCCAATGACTACGTAAATTATCGTGTGACGTTAGCAGGCGACCCGTTTACTCTCCTGCGAAAAGAGAAGCGCGTACGCATGCGGGGACTTGCTTTGCATCAAAAACTGTCTATGTTTGCGTGTGCATGTGATAGAGATGATCTAAAATGGCATGCATGCATGATGTAGGACAATTTTGAAGGTTCTACTACTTTTTTACATTTTTTTATGATGGGTCTATTAATAAATACAGCATTTGAATTAAACCTTTAAATCCAGAAGCTTTAAAAGGTTCCTTTGGGCCACTTTAGAGCATTTTTGTTATTATGAGTGTAGTGACTTTCTGTAAAGAGGTGTGTTAGAGCTGAACCAGGGTGGAGGAAAAGTTTCGCAGTTCCTGTTTGTGTGTGTGTGAGAGAGAGAGAGAGAGAGCGAGAGAGAGAGAGAGAGAAAGCGACTGTGTGTGTGTGTGTGTGTGTGTGTGTGTGTGTGTGTGTGTGTGTGCTGGTATTCCTGTGCATTAATGCATGCACGGTGCCTGATTCCACCCGTTCTCGGGTTATAGTGTTGAGTGCGTGAGCGGCGCGCGAGCATGGACTACATTCTCTCGTGGACGGGTTCGGGCGCGCGAGCTGTCAGGGAGGCGATTTCCAACCGAATGTGGGCCACCACAGTGAGAGAGGTTCACTTTACCGACTACTCCGAGCTGTCACACGGCTCCAACAGCGACCAGACCCAGAACACAGGTCTTACAACACTCGTAACACTCACCTCTGTATATTTAAAGCTTTATCATTAAAAAAAACCTGGTTTGAACACGCATGAGCCGGAAACCGTTCGTTTGTTTTTTTTTAAACCGAGTTAGCAAGTTAGCATTTCTCCTCAGGTGGTGTGGTGTGGTGTGGTGTGTGTGTGTGTGTGTGTTTGTTTACTGATAAGCCAACGTAGCTGTTTTTATACACAAAAACAAAACAATTGTTTGTTTTTTTTAACACTTTTATTCGAGTTTATGGCTAATATTTCTATCTAAAAGTAGCTAATAACTAGTAAGTAACTTAGCATTGACATTTAGTGCTACCCCTCTTCTTAAACTTCAAATGTAATGACATGTGGCCTATTAAACACCAGTTTTACACAGAAAACACAATATATGCTTCATATTATAAAACATATCAGAGTTACACTTAAATTCAACCTCCCTGTCACTATATAAATGCAGAAATATGAGACTGGACCATTTCCATTAACACCATTAATCCCAGTTCAACACAGTAAAAAATCCTCTGGATTCCCAGGCAGACTTTTTATCTCATTCGTTTGTTTGCTGAACCGTTTTATCGTACTAGGGAGGCGGGGAGGCCGGCGCATATCTCAGCCGATACTGAGCAAAGGTGGGGTACAACCTGTACAGCTCGCCAGACTATCGCAGGGACAACACACACAAACACAAACACAGACACGGACACTGACAACCACGGTCAGTTTAGAACAGCAAGTTAGCCTAACCCAGGAAACCCGCACAAGCACGGGGAGAACATGCGAACGCTGCACAGAAACGCCCGAGCTCGGGAATCGGACCCAGGCGTTTTTGTGGCGAGGTGGACGTGCTAAACATCACGCCACCGCGCCACCCATTATTTGCACTTGGACCCATTTGGACATGTCTTATTAAAAATCTAAATTATAAAAATATTTCTTTGCGATTGATAGTCCAACTTAGTAACTGTTTAAAGTGTAAGTCAAAATAACAGGAACGACGATTTCGGTGTATTATAAAGCACCGCCGCTTTCTTTTTTTTTTTTCACTTTATTCGTACTAAAATTGCAGATTTTCTGGCATGAAAGTCACTTCATGTTCCGTGGCAAACTTCAGTTACCGGCTTCACAAATAAATATTACTACTGTTTTTAATTACAAAAAAAATAATTTTGCCATGTGAAAATGTTTAATATGTGAGTTTGCTAACTTTGTTATATTTGGACACAAAAAAATTGCCCTTTTAATGAGATGGGCCTCTAAACATAACGTCTGTTAAGATCCATATATTTGATATTTTGGTCTGTATGATGTCCATACTGGCAGATATCTGTGCTTGGTTTTAGTAAACTGGTAAAATCATCCTAAAGAAGTCCATACAGGTAGTTCTATCAACATGAGTAAAACACATGTGAATGTTATGTTCGTTTATAAAATGGTTCACACGTCAGTGAGGAAAAAAAACCCTGAAGCCAAGGCCGAGTCCCATGAATATTTATTACGTCTGGACATGCTCAGTGGACACTTTTCTGACTTCCTTGATTTTAGCTACAGGTGACGTGACATGTCCGTCAGTGTTACGTGACATTCATTTAAAGTGGTTTTAGAATTCTGTGGATAATGAACATTATTGTTTTCTTCAGTCTTAATTTTAAATTGAGAAGAATTTTGATTGTTTTTATGGTTTTAGGAATTGTAATTAATGTCCCCCTGAATGTACCCAAGACCAAATAATGAGCCATTTTTGAAGATAGAATGTATTTTTTTTGTGTGTGTGTGTGTGTGTGTGTGTGTGTGTGTGTGTGTGTGTGTGTGTGTGTGTGTGTATATAATGATTCTTATTGTACAAAAGGTAAACAAAAGCTGTTGGAAACATGGTGCTCCCACCACCTGAGGCCTTATTTCAAAAGAGATTGCTGAGATTTTCTGAGTGCTATGTATGTAGAAGAGGGTAGATAGCTCTTTCCTTCTGGCGTGTAACGCTAGTCTTCAGGCAGCTGCTCATGGCCGAAAAATTTCTATTGTTCATGTGGAGAGGCAGACAGTCCTTGTTGTGTGGCACGGTCGAAGTACAGTGACATGTAGTCTGTGATGCCCTATGATATCTCAGCGTGAAGTCTAGCATGTCATTGTTTATACATTTTCGCCTAATATGACAAATTTGAATGGACTTGTAGCGTCGCAAGCCTCCCAACCAAGACACGGCAAGAATCTATGGCGCTATGATCACCTAATCTGACACAGTGTCCATCACATGGTCTGATCCCAGCACTAAAGCCACCAATAGAAGGTTGCCATGAGATTAAACAAAACCCGTGGACCAGATACAAGTGCTAATGTTTGGGCAAGGGATTATTTAAATATTGACATGATTATGTATTCTGTGTAACATTATCAGTCATGTGTGCAGGCCGGGGGAAATTCTTATTACCTCAAGCTAACCTTGAAGTACAAAGTTTCAAAGGTTTCCTCATTCCCTTTTGAAACTCGAATGACAGCAAAAGCTAGGCCTTTCCAGCCACCCTGGACCAAAAATTTCATAGAGGTGGTGTTCTCTCGCCTGCCGTTCAAGAGCATGTGCTTTTAAAAGGCCTACAGAGTTCCTTTATCGATCGTTAATAGGCATCATGGCAGTAGATTTCCCTCTTCAACAAGATCTGCATGTCACAAACAATCATGGAGAGCCTCCTGGCATGCTTAAGAATTCTGCCGCTGATATATAAATTACAGCCTTAAAATATACCCCTATTTAAGCTAGGGGTGTTATAGTCAAGCTTCATGTTTATTCTTGCAACATATTTGAAATGTATTGAGTTTTTAGCACACAAGCTTAACCTCTGAGCTAGTGTCTTTTGTTTACAGATTGCTGGTGTGCTGGAATAGGCAAATTGGTCATGTGACAGTGTGAAGTCATGTGGCAGTAGGTTAGGAAAGTGTTTTGGCATTGCAGGTGCACATTTGTTCACTTGGATTGCACATAAAAATGGACTACTCATGTACCCAGTAGTAGAAAATAATACTTAATTGCTCATTTTTTCCCTCGTAATCGGTCCATGATCCTACTCAGAACTGTGATCTGTAATCAGTTCAACTTAACTTTAGCTCTGTTCGTCTTGTCACATGACTTCCTGCTTCAGAGGCACCGATTTTGCCATGCATGTAGTGTCAAGTTACAAAATTTTGCATGTAAGGTAGCAGAGCGACGGCTCCCATGTTATCATCATTCGCTGTCATTAATACTATGAAAGCGTATTTTAATAGGAGTAGGTTCAACTTCATGCCAGTGGTGCTCACACCCCATTGCCGAACCTGTTCCGAACCGATCCTGGGTATAGATATGCATAACTGCGCGTATAATAAGAAAACACACCAAGGAACAAGGGCTTTAAAAATAACTATGCGCTATTACATATTCAAAGCACAGCAGGCTCGAGGCAGTTTAATTGCAGTCTCTGATTAGAGCAGAAATGAACGAGGTGAACAGCTTTTGCCCTCCATGTAAAATGCCACCGAAAGATGTTTGAGGCACCCGAGATGAGACGGTTTCTTCTCATAAACAGAGGATGATTTTCACAAGACACCTACACCGCAACAGCGACCAGTGAGCCAGACAGTCTTTAGTATTTGTGCATGTTGCAGGAAGTCATTAAGGCATTGTTATGTATGTTGAATATGTAATCATGCTTTTGATTTCATCCATTAAAAGATTTAAGACTTACGGCTCCCGTGTTTCAGTTTGCTAATGCATTTCCCTGCATGACGCAACCGTTCAGTAGCTGCAGACATGGCAAGCGCTCATGTATCAAGTTCCGAGCGTTTAGGAAATTATGCAGTTAGTGTTGTGTAATGCTGATGACACTTTTGGATGTAACAGGAGCCTGGGTTTCTTGACACAGATTTAACGTTTTTCACTCATGATCTTTCGCAAGCGTTGCGTATTGTGGGCAAACTGGGAGGTTTCTCCAAAACGGTTATAATACTGTCTGTGCTGAGCTTACAAGCAAGTAAACACCCAGCATTGGAAGCTGGTCTGACAAGATATCAACATTTTGGTACAGTAACCCGTCCAGTCACATTTATATAACAAATTTGTATATAGATCGGCAGGTAGGAACATACTGAGCCTGCCTGAGTTGGTGAGTCTGTTGGGCATTTTACACACGAGTCTTCTGGCTTCCCAGTATTTTTACTTGTACCCATTTACACTGCTGGGTGGACAAAGTGGTCTTAGTCTATATGAGTCCCAGAGATATTTTAAATGTCTGGGTCAAAGGTCAAGGTCAAAGCAAAATAACACATTTTTTAGGAGATACATTTCCCGTGTTAAAATTCACTCGCTTATATCTCAAAAACAAATTTATGTCAACCCTTTGATGCAGTGAGGGACATAAAGGGAATCGTACATTTATTGGTTGAATGGCGACCATCTCAGCCGACTCCAGGCGAGGGCAGAGTACTCCCTGGACAGCTCGCCAGACCATCGCAGGGCAGAAGCCCGCTGACAGCTATGCAGCCTGACGAAAATCAGCAATGGGAATCGTACACACGCTTCCAAATGACTCATTTACCTCTGACCGTGAGTGGCCTTGAAAAGTCAAATCAAGGTCACAGTATTTTGAACGCTAGTAACATAAAAAACGAGTACCTATAGAAAGGTAGTTACCCTGAATGGTCAAAATCAAGGTCATAGGATTTTGACCACTCATAACTTTGAAAGCAGTGGAGCGTTGGAACTCATAATTATGTTGTTTTCAACATATGTATAAATTAGAAAGTGGACTTGACAACGTTTGTCTTTTGTTAGCAACAAGCTAGCTGGCTGTCTGTGATGATTGATGTACCTCGTTACACCCAAATGGCAAGCTTTTCGAAGAGTCAGTGATACAGATTTAACACGCGAACATGCCGCAATGTTGATTAATCTAAAGAAATGCCTGTACAAATCTTTCGAAGCACTAGAGTAGGAATTTGTAGTTTAGAGGTTTTTTGTTGTTTTTTTTGTGAGTCAGAGGCGAATGCAGTATCAGACTCCAGTCCTACCCCGACTCTGATCAGAATAAAGTGCTTACTGAAGATGATTGAATTCATCACCTCCACCAAAGAGGGTTATGTTATACCTTTGGTTTGTGGGGTTGTTGTTGCTGTTGTTGTTGTTGGTTTTTTTATTTTTTATTTTTGGAAGGATTGTACAAAATGTTATGTGCGCTCTCATGAAATTTCTACATGAAGCAGGGCTTTAAACAAGGAAGTCTCTCTTAGATTCTGGAGACGATCCGGACTAAATTCTGCATCCAGGAATTCTTTAAAGACTCTGTTTCATTGTCTGATATGACAACTTTCAACATTTTGGTTTATATGGGAGATTACTGAGCTTAGCAGAGATTTGCGCTCTCCTTGGGCTCTTGTTTTCGTATGTTAAAAAAGCAGTCTGCAAAGTCACATTGACAAGCCTTTACACGCCTATTGCTTCGCGTAGAAAGTTTTCTGAGGTTGCTCAAAGCAAGTTGAAGTGAGTGGCTCTGTTCTGGTTAGTAGAAGCGCTACTGTCCAGTCTGTTAAGCGCTAACAAACACTTTAAATAAGGAAACTAGCCAGATTCAGTGCCATGGAGAGCCAATAGAGGATGATTTAAATATATTTGTACTTAGTGGATTAGTAAAAGGATTTGGAACGATCTCAGGAGATAAAAACTGCACCTTGAGTGCACTTGAAAACTTCATTATGCATCTGGAATATTTATAAAGACAAGGAGACAAATCTTAAATTATCATATTCATAATATATAAAAATAAATAAATAAGTACGCTGGTGCTGATGTGCAAATGATAACAAGCCGCAACAGGTTCATTTTGTTATTAGCAACATTTAGTGAGTCATTAAGTATTATGTAAATGCTAACTGTGCCTGTTAGCTTTCATTCATTGTGCTCCTCATTAGCCTTTAAAAGCCAGCTAATGCAGCAGAACCAGAAGACCCATCTCACGTGGCTTGCCACCATGACCTCACCTTAGCCTGCCATTGATTACGGCAGGCTGTAGCTGGCACGCTGTTATTTGCTCCTCACTCATGCAATCTAAATGCCAACTGCTGACAAGGAGGGGCCGACACGCTGCACGTCAGACGCCTGCCCTTCAGTCTGATTGCTGGCGTGACTTTGACTTCAAGCCAAACTCTTAAGAAGTGTTTACCAGTTCTGCATGTAGAACCAAATAGTGACGGCTGGGGTTTTTTTTCCCTTTGACCCACTCTATTTCTCCACTCCTGCCGGATTCAAGGGAGATATAGATTTTGTACTGAAGCTGTCGGCAGCGTCCTCATGCTGGGAGATGAATAATGTTCCGTGAGGTCGGTGCAGAGGAGGAAGGGTTTGTCACGGCACGGCCTCATGTGCTTCTCAGTCACGCAGATAAATTTAAAGAGTCTGCTCTTTCCTGTTTTGCATCCAAATCACACTGCCGTTAGAAATCAGGCGCAGGGTATTTTTGTTTCTAGGCACCATATTGAGAAAGAGCTGATGGAGAAGTATGAATCTCGGACTGCATGAACGCTCACTTTTAAGATGAAATCTAAACCGTAACATTTAAAGGTATAATTAATATTCCGTACTATGAATATGCATTGGTGAACAAATCCTGCATTTATTAGCCAGTACAATCTACAATGTTTACAAGGTTTATGTTTCAGTTGCCTGAAAACATAATTGACAAACCTGAAAAGTGGCAGCTTATATATAATAATAATTTATTTCCAACTAGTTAGGTGGTTACATGCATTAAGAGTGAATAAGAGAAATAAACATGTTTATGAGGGTCATAGTTTCATTTTCTGAACCGCTTAATCCCAATTAGGGTTGAGGGGAGGCTGGCACCCATCAGTTTGAGGACCCATTATTTAAAAATGTTTGTAACATAAGTTCACCTTTCGTGTGAGCTACACGGAAGGTGCTGTGACATGCCGATTTACGTCCCATGAGAAAATTGTGTGTGATTGTCTCCGAGTGCGTGCTCGTGTGAACTATGTAGTGTTCATGTTGTTATTGCTAGACATTTAAGAGCTTATGGAAATTGTACTAAAATGATATTACGATAGTCATTACATTTACATAGACAGGGACTTTCCAATAGGTTTAATGCTGGGATTTATTTAGATAATTATAAATTGTAAACAATTTATATACATATAAATGTGTGTGTTTGAAGACTCGAAGAGGTATGTTTTTAAATTTGAATTTCTCCAGTAATGACATAGTAACTAATGTCGTCATGATAGTAATAATGTTATTAGTATCAGCGTAAACACGTCATTCAGGTAACGTAATATAACCTAACTTTAGACCCTATTATACAACAACAATGATCTGACGTTATATACAGCAGTTGGTGACATGTGAAAGGTCAGTGAACACGTGTGTTCACTCCACCAGTCATGATGTTTGCGTCTGCTATAAGTCACTGGCCATAGTTTTGTCTATAAATGCGTTGCTGTATTCTTTAGTTTGAAAACTTATTTGTGTTTAGGTAGCATCTTTATATGTCTCATAATTTTTTAAACCCTTTTACGCATAAATTATTTAGACGCATAATTAGATTTTTATGTATTTTTATTATTACTACTATCAATTACTTTTACTACTGTCCATCTGTCTGAACTTCCTTGTGGGCGCTGTGTTCTGAATCCCTTGACATATTTTGACCAACCTTTCACCATTTACTCACAACTAAAGGCCCATGAACTGGTAAAGTTTAAAAGGTCATAGGTCACATGAGGTCATAGAAAAATCATTTGGGCACTCTGCAGGTTGACCTCTTGGGCAGATTTTGTACAAAACTTTGCCAGGTACTCATTACTAAAATTTCATGAACTGGCAAAGTTTTCAAGGTCTTAGGTCAAAGGTCAAGCTCACATGAGGAGCTTGGAGAAATCTTGTGCACAGGATGCAGGCTAAATGAATTTTGACCAAACTTTTTTTCTCATTACTAAATGCCTATGGACTTGTACAGGTTTTAAGCTTATTATCGTACAAATGGTACAGTTTGGGGCTGCTACATGACACAAGGAATGAAAAAAAAATCTTTCAAAAAATACCCCTAAAAACCCTAGAAGTTTATTAATTTACAGTAATGCTCTCAAGTTAGTTGGTAAACATGCCTTGGTGGTCGGTGAGTGTGGACACTGTGCATGAAAGGGTTAACAGTGAGCTGAGTGCGTGTTACGCTAGCGGGAGAGTTTTTGTCAGTGTCAGCTCCATGCACACTAAAAATAAAATCATAGCAACCAGAAAGTTTGGTAGTATAACTGAAGAGATCAGTGTCACCACCAAAGGGCAGCTGGTTAACAGGTGATAGAGGTCATCACATGGACGTAGCTCGGGACTGTGTTATGAAGTTTTGAGTGATGTAGTTCAGGCCGTGAAGTATACACTGTGCATCTGTGCAATCATGCAATTAACCAATCAGCAAATCATGTGGCAGCGATGCAGTGTATTAAATAATGCATCTGCATGTTACAAGCTTCAGTTAACATCAAATATCAGAATGGGCTCAGGATTCATAGATTATCAGTAAAGTAACTGTGATATGATTGTTGGTGCCAAAAACATCCAGTAAACCGGAAGGTCTGCAGTCGGAAAACACCTAGTCAATGAGGGAGGTCAGTGGAGAACGACCAGCTTGTTTAGAGCTGTCAGGAATGCTGCAGTGATAGAAATATCCTTTCCGTACAACCACGCTGAGCAGAAAAGCATCTCAATACACATCAAACTTTGAGATGGATGGGCTACAAGAGCAGAAGACTATGTCGGATTCCTCTCCTGTCTGAGAAGAACAATAACCTGAGGTCATGTTGGGTAAAGGAGTTCAAGATCGGGTGATTATAGCAGGATTAATATCTAAAACTTGTAACAGTGAGTTTATGCATTGTGCTGCTACAGGGTCATAAAAAAAAAAGAAAGAAAATCAGCAGTTCTTTACAAACTTGATTGAGTATCCAGTAGGTGTCGGTTGATTTGTTCTGTAAACTAAATGCCGTGTTTGAGCACCAAATGGTTAGAAGGAGACTGGTGCGATTAGTCACCCCAGAGCGCGTGTTAATGAGAAGCTCAGGCGCGAGGTGACACACCGAGCCACTGACACGAGCAGGGTTTGATGAATCGACCTTAAGCGGGTGTTAATAAGGGAGCACAGCTCCCCCATTGCAGTGTCCAAACTGCTGTCCCAGCACAATACACACACACACACACACACACACACACACACACACACACTGCAGCTAGAAGCTACTCAGTTTGTGTCTTGCAGTGTCCTGAAGCCATGGCGCTTAGTAAAAGCGTCTCTTCACACTAATTGAGCCACCTCTCTGAGCAGAAAATTAAATGAATGCGAATGAATTAAGGCCATGATTAAATGAGCAGCCAGGCCATGAGAGGGCGAGCGCACTGCTGAGGGAAGTGGACTTTGCTGACCCCGAGCAAGAAGTTTTCAACTTCACTTGTCATGCATGTTACACCAAACATGGCCTGAAGCACTCCTGAGGTTTTAGCATATTAGGTGGTTAAAGGGGAATCGAACCCAAACCTATAAAAAAGCATGCATGCATAGTTTTCCTGTTCCTATCAAAACTAGCTGTGCTTCATAAAAATGTCTTCATGGAAAAAAATTAATCGTCACATCGGGGATCTCCATTGTACTGTAAAAAGCGGGACGAGACAGACGTGGAAGAAGCTGTAAACAAGGAGGTGTTTGCATTAGAATGCACTGTGGTATTTCCATTCGTTCGTGTAAATGAACACATGCTTGTCTGATGTACATAGATATAATGTAGTGTTTTGTGCAGATGAGCCTAGTTTTAGTTTATTTAGTTATTTGCTAGTTTATACTTGATTTGTTAGTTTCTTATCTACATGCAGTTATTTTTACCATTACCCTGCCTTATATGAACTGACGCGTCTATTTCCAATTCTCACGATTTCGCGCAGTCGTGAAATAGAAATGAACTACAGACGGTGCCCTTTTCAAACAGGTTAATGCAAACTAACAGACAAATGTAAGTAAAAACCACCTGATGATGAAAATATACATATTTTCAGTTTAACAGGAGTGTTTGAAATTTCATTTTATTGAAGAAAGTCTACCTCCGACCAATCAGTGAAGGACACTGTCTGTATGATTGGAAGTTGAGTGTGAAAATTGCAAAGTTTGGTAATGAATATGGAAACTGTAGAGTTCCAAGTTAACTTGGAGTCTTCAGGTTATTGCCTGTATGGGTTTTCTCCTCAGACAACGATTTCTCTGTGGATTTTCTCCTCCAGATTCCCACTAGTACGTGTGCGAGTATGCACGTCTGAGGTCTCTCAGGATATGCATGCAGAGTGAGCTGTAATGAAACACGTTGTGTGAAGGAACGCAGCTTGTTCATGTGGAACAAGTTGTCTAAAACCTGCCCACACACTCTCCCCGGACTCTCGCTGCAGGGTTAAAGGTCATGCTCATTGTATTTGATCTCTATTGGCACGTCAATCAAAGTTCTTGAAATGATAAGAGGACTCAAGATAACATTGAGTTTAGTATAGATTTTTACTCAGTCTGTCTTTCTGAAACTCACACTGCAGTGTTTGCGGAAAATGGCTTCAGTGCTCACACACACTCATTCGCTGAACCGCTTAATCCTACTGCCAAGGTTGCGGGGAGGCTGGCGCCTATCTCTGAGACTGGGCGAAGGCGGGATACTCCCTGAACATCACGTCGGACCATCTCAGGGCCAACACTCACATTCACACCTACTGGCAATTTGGAAGTCAGTTTTCCTAAAGTGCATGTGTTTTGATCTGTGGGAGGAAACCAGAGTACTCGGGGGAAAGCAATGCAAGCACCAGGAGAACATGCAGACTCCACAGAGAAACGTCCGAGCTCGGGACTCGAACTCAGGACCTTATTGCTTATTACGCACACAATATAACATGTAATATGTGTCTGTCTTTGTGATCTGGCTCTATCAGGTCCAGAACATGCTCCATGTGGTTTAGTTACCAGATAGAGCTGCTGCTGGTTCAAGACCGTTGAGAATTTGCTCCACACGTTATATATAATGCATGTGATTAATCTTCATGCACATTCCAGTGTGTAGGAGGAACACACGAAACATAAAGCATGCGTGTTGGTATGTAGGCCATGGTTTTTCCCTGTTCCAGTCCAGAGAGATTCGTCAGTCTACGTTTGAAACTGGGTAATTATTAAATCGTGCAGCCCTGATGTAGCTTAACCTACTTTATACCACGGCCCTGTTGAATCCACAATTAAATCAGGCAGTTGATGGTGCAGGTGTGTAATGTGCCCTGCACGATGGCAGTGATCGAATAGGAAACTATAACATTGAAGATACTGTGTTTGCTACAGTTCTTTCTTTCTTCTCTGTTGGTGTGTGTTCATGACCCACCTGCTTATTATGGTGCATCCACCACCATTCTCAGCTGCAAATAAGTGGGTGAACTAAAAATATCTTCAGCTGGGCAGTTTCAGCTGACAGTGAACCAAGTTGACAAAGTGAAATTGCCTGGTTCTCGTCCGTGTCAGAAAAGGCGTTTGTTTATTTCACACACTCAGTGCACACACTGCTGCTTTCCCAAGCTCACAGATAGATAGATAAATAAATAAGATTGATAAGAATAAAAAAAATGTTTCCAAAGATACTGAGCATAATTAGATCATAATTATAGACCAGGATTATATTTATTATTTATTAAAAGTATCTTTCTTTCTCTCTCTCTCTCTCTCTCTCTCTCTCTCTCTCTCAATGTAATGCTGCTGCCATTGTTTATTACAGCAGATGGTAGGTTTAAAAAAGTAGCTTGTGCTATAGATATAACATTGAGAAGCAGTATAGCATTCTACACTGCATTATTATGAAATATTTTAAGCTCTGAATTTACCAGTCGATTTACATTCCTACCCTCACCTATGGTCACGAGCTTTGGGTAGTGACCGAAAGAACGAGATCGCGAATACAGGCGGCTGAAATGAGTTTCCTTCACAGGGTGGCGGAGTTCTCCCTTAGAGATAGGGTGAGAAGTTCTGCCATCCAGGAGGAGCTCGGAGTAGAACCGCTGAGAGGAGCCAGTCAAGTTGGCTCGGGAATCTGATTAGAATGCTTCCCGTACACCTTCCTGTAGTCCTGTAGACGGGCATGTCCAACTGGGTAGAGACCCAGAACATGCTGGAGGGACCATGTCTCTCGGCGGGTCTAGGAACGCCTCGGCGTCCCCTCCGGGGAAGCTGGAGAAAGTGGCTGGGGAGAGGGACGTCTGGACCTTGCTGCTTAGGCTGCTGCCCCTGCAACCTGACCCCGTAACAAGCGGAAGAAGAAGATGAAGATTTTAAGTGTATACTACATGGTAACATGAAGCTTGAATCAGAAACAACAGTCACAGTTTGTGACGGTCACTTGGAGGAGATGACACCGTCATTATTAATGATGTGATTTTAGTTTGTTTTTCTTGTGTCCTCCTGTAGTATCTTGTAAAACACTTTAGCCTGGTTTACTTAAGTTTTATTGTAGTGTAATGTATAATTAGTGGGCTCAAAATACGCTGTTAGCTACATGGTGCTTAGCTCAACTTTAAGCACATAGCTCACCTGAACGGACTGTGTTATGGTTAAAATATGTTTTAAAAAATGTAATAAAATAAACCAAAAAAAATTCTAGTTTTAATTTGATTTCTTTATGCTTCTGTTTAGTAAATACTTATGAATGTGCTTGGAACTTACCTTTGTTTATGTTTTTTTGTGTGCTTTTTAGCTTACTCACGTAGAGTAGTTTTTACTAAAACACTTGTTTGTTGTAGGGTTGCCAAATGTTTAAGGATTGAGCGCACAGTTCTTTGACAGGTGAGCTCAAGGCTTGAAAATCTATCTTGCCCATACAGAGATTCTTGTAGCCGAAGGTGAAGCTCAGTCTTGATCCCTGGCCAGGAAGAATCTTTCCGTGAGAGGCGACTTTGTGTGAGCAAACACAAGGCTTTCAGATAGAGAAGTCATGTGACTGGAGGAGAAAGCTTTACAGTCTGTTGCTACTGCTGGCTACAATTACGTCCTTACTGTTAAGGAAGTACTGATAGCTGAAAGTGGATATTGTGGGACAATATATACTATATGGTTAGATTTTTAGTATTGTTTTCAGTGGTACAGCTACAGAAAAGAACAATGCACAGCCAACACAGGCTTGCTCTAGTTAAATATCAGTAAGAACAGACAGAAAGGTATATATATGATTGCATTAGACAGATCTCCTACTAAAGTACTGTATAAGATGAATTTCTTGTTTCCAGTAAATTGTCTTGTTCTGTTCTTGAAGTATTATGTGCTGGACATGGTGTGAACTGAGTAATAAATAAATGTCTGTTAAAAGTGTGTCAGGGTAGCGGAGCTGCTGAGATCAGAATCAGCTGATGGAGGAATGTTCCGGACCTCCGGAGGGACTGACTCACTCTCGAGGGATTCGGTGGCGCTTGTGTCCCCGTGCCAGAGATGCATATTAGACTCTTTGTTTTGCTCGTAAGGCTGCTGTATGAAAAAGCTCTCTTAATAGCACATAACACAGATATCTGGAAATCACGTCATAAAAATACGAATCCAGGTTTTCATTTTTATCAAAGATACAGAAAAGATTTCTTTCTCTTTGTCCTCACCGGACACTTGAATAGGAACAGCTGTCAACCAGTCACCTGGCAGCAGCACAGTGTATAAAATCATGCAGATACAGATCAATATCATCAGTTAATTTTAACATCGAACATTAGAATAAAGGAGAAGTGTGACTCGGAGAGACTTTGGCACACTTTATTGGTGCCAGAATATTTTATAAACTGCTTTTTATGTATAATAGTCTGAACAGTTTGTTCAGTGTGGTACAAAAACCCCCATAAAAAGAAACACCCATCCATTGGCAGCGATTGGTGGAAATGTCTTTTCATGAGAGAGGTCAACTGGGAGACTAGTTCAACCTGACCAGGAAACGGTTATTCAAAGAGCTTTTCAACCAGGTTGAGCAGAAATACATTACAGAATACGCAACACGTCAAACCGTATGGTGGAACAGCAGGAGAGCACATTGTGTTTCAAAAATATCACATCTGGAATTTGCTCAGAATGTGTATTGACTTTGCATTTGCTGTGGATAAGTGTGCCGGATAAGGCGCGGTAGGAAATGTCCTTCTACAAGTGACGCTTATCTACCAAGAAATGCAGAATTATAAAATGCACCAAAAGCACAAATGGCCAAAATATTTAGACTGGAATTTTCACTAAAAGAAAGACTTATTCATTGTTTTAACTGGAAGTCCCTTCTTCTTGCACTCTGCTCTGTAGCTTAGCACTTATTAGGAGTCACCGGTATTAGTAAATATTTTCCGATGACTGGAAAAAATATATACAGCGTTTATGGGCGGTGTAGTATTTCATCGCATTCGCAAGTGGAGCAACCTCTGGTCTAGCACCTCTACAAGCCAGCTACGGTATAACGAGTAGAATCGCCTGTCCCCGTGTGTTTCAGTTGCAAACTAACTTACTTTCCGTTTTCATATTTATACCACCCAAAGACCCAAACCGTAATCTTGATCTTGTGTGTCTGATCCTTCTGTTCCTTAGCACCTGATAACTACCGAACTTGATCAACATCTTCAAATAGGAACAAGTTTGGTAAAAGAGTAATAGCCCTCTTTCTTCATATGAGAATCTTAAAAGGGCATACATATAGTGTAGTTAAAAATAAATACGATGTTCTCATATGAGGATAGTGGAGTCTCAAGAGGTTAATAAGTGTTTTTTTTTTTTATTTATGAAGGCTGTAGTTAGACCTAAATATAAAGCAGATACCTCTATTAGCTTCTCACTTTTTTCAGACTGTAAAATGGTAGCTCCGGTTTCTTGGTAAACATGTTTGGGCACTACAGCTTATTGTCACATTTAGATATGCGTATCAGTCGGTGCTATGGTCTATTGTATGCTATCGCTATTACAGCTAGAAAAAAACAAGAGATTATATTGTCTAATAATTTTTGCCATGATTTGAATGGTCATAGAATTGCACCACATCTTATTATATGTCATAACATGGCTATTTTAAACATCATTTTACTATATAATAAGACTATATCATGGATATATTTGGGGATCTAATGATTGACAGCCTTGACTGGAGGAGACTGACCGCAGCACTTGCATTACGTCCTGTCTGTTTTCCATACATGGAAAGTTTAACAGGCACCCCAGTCTAACTAACCTTTATCATTTCTATCACTTTACGGACAAATTGGTTATCCAGGAATGACATGACCTTGTCGTTGTTGAATTGCTACATCGCCGCCACTGCAAGTTCAATGACGATATTCTTTAAGACGCTGGAAGTTCCTTGTCTCCTCTGCGCAGACTCTGGCTCCAAATTTGACAACATGGCAGAGGAATTGTGGCTTCATTCTTGTAGAACAGAAGAGCATTGAGTCACTCTGTCCATGTTTTTTACAGCTTTACCATCTGGAATAATTAGTAGGCTAGTTAAAATAAATTTCCCCTGGCTTTTTTAGATCTTTAGATAGGCTGAAATGTACAAGTTAGCCGTTTTGTCACTCACCAAAACAGAACAATGTTTTAATAATGATTCAAACCACTAATTTATCCATATAAACCCAAAACCCTGTGTTTGTATAGTGTAATGTATGATATATGAGGTTTCTGAATTAAAAGTTTCTGCAAAATGGCAAATCTTTGCTTATGATTGAACAACAATTTAAGCTTAACTTCAGTTTTGAAAATTATGTCTAGGTAAAGTGTCAAAATATCATGCCTGTGAAGCTTCCTGTAGCCATAATCTTATTTCTCCGTCCTACTGAACAGTCCTGTGTCTGCTACACAATGTTGTAAAAATGTTACGCCTTTTTCAGGCAGGTATCCACCTAAAAATCATAAAGCTCCATTCACACATCTTTGCTCACACATCAGTGATAAGAGCAAAGCAGACTCCCTGGTTTCTCCTCGATGCATCAGAACCCCAGAAATAGCAGGGCTGGTGTATGACTCATTGTGCCTCAGTTGAGCCTCTCTTTTGTCACACGGACTCAAGTGAGGAACAGGTTAGATGCAGACTGCTCATGCAGGGCTGTCTGAACATTCTGGGTACCTCTTAGGAACCCACACACACACCAGGTCCTCAGAGCACATACACTCTAACAGACACACATTGAAGTGACAGAAAACGTCCCCAATTAGGAAGAAGATGCATAATTTGCAGCCAAAGTGCACACACACATGCACATATGTACACACTCCGAAATACGTGACCACCCTCACTTGAGGTCACTGAATGCATGAAACAGAAACAGTAGGAGGCAGGCAAGGTGAAGGCGCCTTCTCTTGCTGTCATTGTGCTGTGCTGTGTGAGTGAGAGAGAGAGAGAGAGAGAGAGGGAGCAAAGGAAGGAGAGAGGGTGGGGGAGCAGGAGGGAGGGAAATAGTTAGGAAGGGAGGGAGTAAGAGCGAGAGTGGAGAGAAAAAGCGGTGAGAGGGGATCGGCTCGCAGCACTAGCTGGCTGGCAGGAACTGCTCGAACGCCACTGACGAATGAGCTGTCTAGCCGCGAGGCAGGGAAAAGCGACAGCTTGTGACAAGCTGTGAGAGGAGGATGAACATAATGCGCACCTTCCCTCGCTTGCTTTCAGATACCGGCCAGAAGAAGACACCTGACAAGAAGGATGGACGCCGTATGTCCTTCCAGCGACCCAAGGGGACCATCGAGTATTCCGTAAGTGAAAGCCTTATTCCTTTTTTGCTGTCTGTGTGTATGTGCATGTGCCTGTCTGGTTCAGCGTCCTATCCTGATTTGAGCACTTCGCGTCCTGATGTTGCTGTCGGCGTTTGTGTATACTTAATACGATGCGTTTAGAGCAAAGTCGCCCGCACGTGTGTGCACGACACGTTTCTGTTCGGACGCAGCCCTGTCGGAAAGTCAGTGGCAGCAGATGTCCCGAGTCAGTGCAGTGTGTGCAGGAAGATCGAGCTGGATGTAAACAACATGGATAGGATGCGGGAAGAGGAACAGCTGTGGGATCCTTTGTGTGTGTGTGTGTGTGTGTGTGTGTGTATGTATTTGCTCAGGATATGTGTTTTTATAGCTGTTTATAGTTTCTCTCTCTCTCTCTCTCTCTCTCTCTCTCTCTCTCTCTCTCTCTCTCTCTCTCTCTCTCTCTCTCTCTCTCTCTTTCTCTTTCTGGATTATTGTGAAAAAAGCAGTCGTTCCTGTCAGTCTTTAGCATGCATACCAGCACAAATGACCTCCATGCAGATTAGCATTTAATTTGTTGTTGTTGATGATTTGGTAGCCTGTGCAACGCGAAAGTATTTGAGACATGTATACACAACAAGAGGGGGAACTGAAAGGGAGACAGTAAGGAGGGGTGATGAAGAAAAGGGGCACAGATGAAGAGGAGCCTGGGAGAGACGAGAGAGCGATCATTCAGGCTTACTCTGCCTCACATGTTCTTGAAATGACCCTCAAATTTCCAGCTGCAGGTAGAGCTGCCTTCATACTCAATCCGTGCCAGGGTTAAAGACAGCCAGCCAGCACTCCTGCTGCTGATAGCCAGTGCTATCCACCAGTGTTGTAACCGAGCCCAGCGGACTGGCACCTGACCCTGTTGATAACTGGCACCAAGCAGAACCTGCGTCAGCCATCTGTGCCACGCCGTAGGGTTGTCATGGGTTATAACTGTTTCCTGCCGTCTGGGCCCTCCAGTGTCTTTCCTGTGATGCCCAGCAGCCTTGGGCGTCACTCCAGCCCTCACGCCCCACCCTCCCCCCACCGCCTCTTCCGGCACTTTCGTCTTTGTCGCCTAAGAATGACTGACAGGGCTGATTGTTTTCTTTAGCATAGTGAGGAACAGGTGCAAGGAGGGATTTGTCACAGGTTCAGGAGGAAATGGAGGGCTGCAAATATGAGCTACGTTAGCCTCGTAAGCGTTTTCCTTTGCATGCATACAACAGGCAGAATTTCTAACTGTCTTCATTGGCCTTTCTTTCAGCTACCGCTAATTAGGAGGTGGATGGAGGCAATGGGGGGTTGATGACAACAAGACATGCCAACGGCACTTATCGTGTTGACCTGCCAGAGCCATTGCAGAGATTTTGAAGTGGCTTGAGCATTGACATTGGCTGCTTGTCGGAATGTCTCCTGCGATTTGAGCAATTCCAGACCTTATCACTAAATAACCACTGCGGCTGATAAGTTTTTAATTTACTTTTGGTGAAAAGAAAGGCATGCCTTGAGTCTTTGTCAAGAAGTAAATGGGGAAAGAAGGTGGAGGGTTTGGGGGTGGGGGGTTAGTGTCTGCAGTCCAACCAATTAGCTACCAAGAAAGCAACCAGTTCAGTATTGGATCACGGTTAAAATGGTATTTGGTCTCAGATGGAGGAAAAACATTCGATTTTTTTCCCCTTCCTGGCTGAGCTCAAAAAATTATGTAATTTAGACAACTCAGCTGTATATTCAGCCATATTTGGCAGGTTACTGTAGGTGTCCAGAGCGCCACCGATTGCTCGATTGCTGGCATGCTGGTGCTTAAAGATGGCTATTCAAGCTGAATGTGTCTCAGAGGAGACGTCTCAGGTCCTTGCTACCTTTTTAAGAGCCATCAAGCACCTTCTAGACGAACCATTAACACAGCTGGTCTTTCGCCATAATGACATTTAGATTGGGGACCTTACTCATTTCGTTACCAAAGCCTTAACTTTACTTTACTTTTTTTGATAATCCGTTGAAAAACCCAAGAGATTTTTTTTTGTGACCAGATGCAGTGCGCATCTGTCTTTCTTGTACTAATTTGCAATTCATCGTGCCAACAAAAAGACATGGCTGATTGTGGATTCTGGAGGTGTTGCATCATGGTCACTGATTGAGCGCCTGGTTGATCATTAATTAATCCAAGCTTAGGAAAGAAAACAGCCATGACACGAGACACCATAACGATGTGTCTGCTCTGTTAAGTCCAAGGCTATGATCTCTCAGCAGTTTTTACTGACGTGCATTTCCGCTTTGGTTAGGAAAGTGTTGGCCACAACATGTCTTGACTGAGGCACTCTCTCTGGGTTGTTTTTTTGTTTGTTTTGTTTTTTTTTTTTTTTTTGTATGCACGATGTCAGATTCTCTATCCCGCTTCCTCCTAGTGTTCTCTGAAGGACAGAAAGCCACATCCCGACATGACCACAGCTAAAATTAGGTCCGTAAACGATCAGCGGCACAGTTAGGCAGCACATTCCACAAGGCTATAGTAATGACAGCGTCACTATGGCAACTGTCATGCTGAAACCGCGAGCTCAGGCCTGGATACCGAGAGCCGTCTGAGCACTCCTCGTCTGATTTTAACATTCCGCTTGATTACGCCGTCCACCGCGATATTATTCCCATTATGCTGACACTCTCCCCCATGCTGTGTGCTGATTAGGGATTGTCCTGTCACCTTCCTCATCCCTGTTGCTTTAATGAAAAGTTTTTAGTTGCAATATGCAGGATTGGGTTTGTCTGTGACGGTCCACAGTTCCACAGCTTGCTTTTTATTTTCAGGTGAGTTTTATATATAAAGCATAGACAGAACTTGAGTTACACGACAATTCTGCACTGCATACTTCACACAGATTGAAAATAAAATTTTAGATAAAATAAAAGACACTGCAGACAATCTCAGTTTATGCAGACACCAATATTGGACCTTTTACTGATGCCATTATTTGTTAGATATACAATACAGTACAATACAACAGCGTTTGTTTTCTTTGCAAATCCCAATTTATTTGGAAGTTGGGTCTAGAACGCTGGGTCAGACGTGACACCGTGACACTGGAGCACATAGGCTAGTTTCAGATTAGTTTCATGCTCAAGGGTCTAACAGTGCCAGCTTGGTGGGGTTTGGTGTGTGTGTGTGTGTGTGTGTGTGTGTTGGGGGTAGGGGTTAGCACCTATTTTCAGACACTCGACTCATTTAATTTATTTTTAATTTAATCTGTCAATAGGATATGGGTCCTTTGGTATAAAATGCAGCCCTTGGGGTTTTATTCCCACCATTCAGTACAGTATGAAGGGCATTGGTTGCATGATAATCGCTTTTCCTTTCCTTCTAGATAAATTAATAAATAAATGTAAGGAACGGTTATTATTTGTTAATTGTGATGACAACAATTTGCCCCCATCCCGTTGTCCTGTATTAAGCATGGTGTTATTATGATGAGTAGTAGTGAAATAATGAAATAAAAATAAATAAATAAACAAATAGACACCCTTTAACTTGGGATTTGGGATGGTATCCTCAACCCCGAGCTCAGCAAGTGGAGGCAAATCAATATGGCGGCTCAACACTAAAAACAAAGTGTTCTGTGTACAACGGTTTCCTTCAGCAGAATCAATATACAGAAAAAATCCCTTGTTTCATCTCTAACAAAGACTAAATAGTTCACTGGTTTGAGGAGGTACAAAACGGTGTAGTTGCAACTACTTAAGGTAAGTTGAATGCTGGACTAGTGTTAATGTTACCATAGCAACAAGAATCACACAGAGTCCAGTCCTTAATTTATTTATTTTATTTTTTATATAACAGTTTTGAATGAAGTCTCTAGTGTTCAGGTGTGAGTGCTGAACTGACAGCGAGAAGACGAGGCTCTGAGTGCAGTCGGGTTGCTCAGTATTATATATTCATGTAATATTTTGAAGCAAGAGTGTGCCGGTGGTTGAAAATAATACAAAATGTGTACATTGTCCATTAGTTTAATTCCTTTACTCATTGGATGGTATTATCAACTAAGCAAAAAAATACTCATCTCATTCTCACTCATTTACAGAACCACTTATTCCCACTAGGGTTGCAGGGAGGCTGGAGCCTATTTCAGCCGACACTGGGCGAAGAAGGTGGGGTATACCCTAAACAGCTTCCAGACCATTGCAGAGCCAACACACACATGCACACACACACAACCATTCACACTCACACTTAGGGGCAATTTGTAACAGCCAGTTAGCCAAACATGCATTATTTTTTTTTGACTGTGGGAGGAAACCAGAGTACCCAGAGAAAATCCACACAAGCAGAGGGAGAACATATAAATTCCACACAGAACAGGACTTTAACCCAGGATCTTCTTGCTTTGAGGCATAACAACTACATTAGTTTGTCGCCGAGGTAAAAATTACTGTCTGGAAATAGCAGCACAACTAACTAACTAACTAATTCATTCCATTTTGCTTGTTCATTCATTCATTCATTCATTTATTTATTTATTTAGATTTGCAAATTGCAAGTGACAAAGTGACTTCCTTTATAAAGAGTAGAAAAAACTTCCAGCGATCTGATTGAAAGCTTGGATGAAGGCTTTAAAAAAAATAATAATGAAAGAAAGGAACACAGAATTTAATTTAATCCAAGTGATAAACAGGCAAATTTAGCTTTCTCAGCTAGGTAAATAATATTAATATTTCTTTTCACTGACAATAAAAAATAAAGTCAGAATGTAAAAGATCATTAATGGTTCAGGAATGAAATTCGAAAGTATTTTTTCTTTGGAAACAGAGCTAAAGTGGAAAGGAAGTGCGTTTCTGGGAAGAAAAAACTACATTTCCAAATGTAAATAAGCACTAAGTAACATATCAATCCTTTAATGAAGCAAATTAAAATTAATTCCAGCTTCCTTTTTTTGCCTGAAGAGCATGTTAAGGACATTTTACCAGCTAAGTTATTGCTAAGTGCTAAATTACAGATTAAATCATACTTGGCTAATGGATGAACATGATTGGCCAGCTTCTGAATTTAGAAGGAAATGAATATCATGAGTGTCTGTTTGTGAAAAGTTGCTTGTACAAATTTTACCCAAATTTCTTGCAGGTTTAAATCATTGCTGTTACATATCCTCTAGCCACAGCAGATCTCTCAAGTTTTCTTATTGTTCAGTGCATATCTGCAATTTTTTTCATTTTTTTTATTTGTTTCTTTGGACAAGGAAGAGTCTGCTATAATATGAAGTTGATCCAGGTCAAATACCGAATCCAGGAATTTTGTAAAGAAACTTTTTAGCATTGAGATCTTTGGCGGATTTTGATAATTTGGTTTATACGGGGAATTGCTGGACTTAAAGGAGGTTTGCACTCTCCGAGAGCTTTCGTTTTATTGGCGAGTCACCACATCCCTGGTCTGAAGCATCATTGATGTTCATCCATGTTTACAAGGCCCCCATGATAATTTTATTAATTGACATTCAGGAACATAAGGTGTATTTTATACTTAACCCTGTGGTGAAACCGGAAAGCTCTGCATGCTCATGTTACTTGTTTGTTTTTTGTATTTGTGTAGCGACTGGTAATGTTCTCCGTTGTAGGTGTGGTGCTTTTCTTTTAAGATCCAGTGTGAAGGAAAATGCATAGTCTACAGAACCCTCCACAGTTTGTACACCGATTCTGTATTTCTGTATGTTACATGCTAAGCTTCGTAGTAGCTACGTTGGGAGCTGAGCAAAGCAAGCTAAATGCGCTTGGAACATGAACACCGATATTCTGTTATAATGTTTTTTTGTAATATTTGCCAGGTTTAATTTGTTGTGCAGGCAGATATAAATTTATAGCATTGTTTCACAATAACAGATCAGCTCAGAACAGCCATCCTTTATGTTCATGTTTTAGAATAAGTCCCAGCATTGTATTTCCTGTCGTTTCCTAGAGCGCGTGTTTTTAAAGGTCAAATCACCTCCAACTTCGCTATATTTAACAGAATGGATCGAATTGTCTGTGTTCCCTTTAAAAGCTTGAAGGTCTTACTAAAATAGGTGTCTGATTGGTTTTTTTTTTGAACGCCCTTCAGCAAGTCAGGGGTGATTGTGCTTGTGATGTCAGTGTATTGATGTCATCCAGAGGGCTGGTAAAGATGCAGTGCAATACAGCAAACTGGGTCAATAAGCATGTCCGAGGCAAACAACAGTAGAAGAGTGACTGGCGCAACTGCTACTGCCAATACGACTGATGATACATTGGCTACGCTGGTTATTGATTAGCTCCATCGGGACCACACAGCACTCCTATTTTATGAAACTTTGCATCGTACATGTATATTATCATGTAGGATGTGTATAATCATGTAGATCATTCTTCATGGACATGGAGAAAATCGGGACCTGATGTATCCTGTCAGTAACTCCAGTAAAGAACAGGATAGATAGCAAAGAATTAGTCTACAGTTTGGGGCCTGGACCCTGAACACTCCAGTCTGTACCCAGGATCTTTTTCGGTTGTTACTGAAACGTAATGGGAAAACGGGTTTGGATCTCCATTTTCAATCAGGGTAGAGATTGGTGCATTGCTTCATTTCATTTAGCATGATAAAAATAGTACAGCAGAAAAATGAATAAAAAACCGGAACAGACAGGTGTCTCTAAAGCAGCAGAGCAGCGCATTAATGATATGAACAGGTGTACATGCGGAAGAACAGATGGAGCACTGGAGTATTTAATTGCTTCCTATTTCTGTCTTTTAGAAGAGAGCTGGCAGTTTTCATAAACATTTTCTGGAGCCTTTCAACGAGATGGTCACAAGTCACTTCATACAAGTTCAAATCATGTGTTTAGTCTTTAGCTATGAACTCCACTCCTTTAGTTGTTCTTTAAACTGCACCTTCATCCAGGTAAATTCATCGCGATGAAAGTATTGGAGCGTAATGTCATGCTATTGGAAGCGTGTACATTTTGGTGAAGGCTGAGTGCAGTCAGTATATATTGTCTCAGCACTTGCTCTACTGTACTTATACTTTCTCTCGAGTGCATAAGGAAGTTCACACTGTGAAGTATGTCGACACGCAGTGCATGATTATTATCCGGTTGATGAAGTCAAATCTGTCAAAATTTTAAGTGCTGCACAATCGTAATCTGCAACGTACAGCTCGCCGAGTCATCGGTGGTCGGGTCGAGCAAGTCATCGAGCCGACTCGTCAATTATTTGTGATCTGAAATCTCTCTCACTCATTCAGTCATTCGCCAATCCTGCTAAGGTCATGGGGAGGCTGGAGCCAATCGACTGACACTGGAGAAGGTGGGGTACATCCTGGACAGATCACCAGCCCATCGCAGAAACACACATACTCACACATAGGGGCAATTTGAAACAGCAAATTAGCCTAATGTGCATATCTATGAACTGTGCGAATAAACCGGGGTAATCGGAGGAAACCCACACAAGCACAGGGAGAACGTAAAAACTCCACACAGAAACCCATCAACTTCTTCCTGAGAGGCGGATATAATAACCACTACACCACAGCGCCGCCTTTCTTACAATTCAAGCTTCTAAAACCACTCTGTACCCCATGGCATTTTATTGCATGCAGTCAGTGTAACAGTAAGTTCCTCTGAGCTACAGTGGTGAAACTGACAGACAAATCTGTACATATAAGATCGTAAAACACTTTCATTTATTTGGAGATCAATTGTAAGTCCAAGTCGAATCATAACTCAGACAGTTTACAGTTCAGTGCTGCCTCTTAAGTCCTAGTTCTGGTCTCTGGTGATTTTACTTCTCTTTACAAGGTTAACCACTACCTTGGCTGCTACTATAAATGTTAGTTCCCTTGTTTGTGACACCTAACAGTTCTGCATTTTATTTATGTTTTACAATGTAATGTCTACTTAAACACGTTTATTATTTGGTGTCTACTTGCTTGAAAGTATTTTCAAATTGTAAAATAAAATCTTACTAATAGACTTCTCTTATCTGTGTCCATAAATTATGGAGAGTTTATCCAAGACGTAACTCGCTTTCTTTCCTCCTTAATTTCTACAGTCCTACTTTTACTTTTCATTTCTAAATATAACGGTGATCATTTCATTTTGACTGGGTGAAGAAGTCTATATGGGTGAGGCATGTGGAAAGCCATATATACATACTGTGACCGGAGTGCTTATAAGGGTTTTTTTTTGGCTGGAATAACCACTCTTTTTCATTCATTCATTTTCTGAACTGCTTAATCCTAAGGGTCGCGGGGAGGCCGGCGCCCATCTCAGCCAACTGGGCGAGGGCAGTGTACACCCTGGACAGCTTGCCAGGCCATCGCAATGACAGCAATGTTTCTTTTACATGCCACTCACCACAGACAGTGAGACACACGGCTGGCCTTTAATAACCCAGTTAGCTGCACTGGGGGGACAGCAGTGACAACTTGGTGATAGTTAATGTTGATATTGTCTCAAGTTAAACTAAGTCACAAGAAGACCTGACACGTTAGTCAGTTAATCACATCGTCGCACGATTATTGCAAATAGTCTCAATAATTTTCTTGACCACAGTTAATCACTGTAATTAATGTATTTATTTGTGTAAGAAAAAAATATATAAGCTATGATAATTTTCTCTCATCTCCTCTGTTCTGTGTCTGTGACTGGCACGGGGATGAAGGACATTTGGGGACAGGGGAGGCCGGAGGGATGAGGGGAATTAGAGGAGAGGGGAGGGTGGGGGAACATGAACACCAACATGAACAACACAAATACAGGGATGCAGACAGCAGACGGCGACACTGAAGAGCATAAGTTAATGGTAGGACAGTTCTGCCCTGACAAGCCAGTAACTGCAAAACCTTTTCTTTTTTTTAAGAAAAATTACCTCAAAGTTGATAGTTTTTTTTCCCCTTGAAGTTGATTTGAAGAAAATAAATTGTTTACACATATTTGGAGATGTACGTGAAATTTTAGACAAACTGAAAGTTCACTTCAGGGCTGAGGAGTTCGAAAAGTTTGCTTTCCCACTTTTGAATATTTTGCAGTTACTGCAGTCTGGCTTGACAGGGCAGAGTAGTATAGTTAATCATGGTGGTTTATGGGATGATATATCATCTATCAAAAATGTAATCATGTCAGGCCCATTCACAGATTCTCTATAACCTCAAACTGCACCGTTGCTAAGCATAAAAAAGCACCCTAAAAGTGTGGGTATGACTGTAACTTCCGCTTCTAGCTCTGATCTGAACAGCAGTATTTTACAACATTGCTTCAAAATGAATCTGTGTAAAAATAGCGATGAAGCATCACAAGCCTCATTAGTCACTACACAAGAAAAGCTGTTCATCCTAAATTTCGACATGTTCAGCCACCTAACCTGCCGAGTCGAGTCGAAACGCCTGGTGTTTGTTTGGCAGGAAATTTCGAATGTGTTCTTAAACTGGTTTTGTTTCGTCTGCTTGATACCAGTTCTAAATCTCAGATTATTTATCCTCTATTCCAGTGAAGTCTCATGACTCATTAACTGGTATGTTGCCAACATTCATCATTTTAACTAAACAAATTATCTTCTGCTTGATGTTCCCTTTGTCTTTATCTGTACCCATACTCCCTAGTTTCATCTTCTGTTTGTATTTTTCTGTTAATGTCTTTTTGTTTATGGTTTGTCTGGTCCAGGTGGAATCTCGCGACACTCTGAACAGCATAGCACTGAAGTTTGACACCACCCCCAATGAGTTGGTTCAGCTCAACAAGCTGTTCTCCAGAGCCGTCGTCCCCGGACAGGTGTGCTCCTTTTCTTTCATTTCCATTGTCTACACCTTAACCTACAGCCCTCGCTTTTTCCTCTCCTTACACAGTCACTTTTATACTCATGCCACTTTCCTACACTCAGTAGTGCCATTTAGTTGTCACTGCGATATCTGACCAGCCTTAGCCTGTTGCCAGGCTGTTGTGTCATCTACATTTGTCCACATCTACGCCATCTGCTATTTGCAGCAAGACCATTACTCGTATTCATTGCATGCAAGCTGTGAGGCTGTGCAGAAATGCGTCTTTTTTTAAAATTTTATTGGATTGTGGAAACTGTCGTGGACCACATTTGTTCAAAATAAGTAATACTTTCTTTCACTGCAGTTTTTCACTTTAAAAAAAACAACGAAAGCATTTAAACAATACTAAATTACTTCTATTATAAACCTAGAATTTGAAGTAAGCAAGAAATCTACATTTGTTGTTATACAATAATTTGTTCCAACGTCATAGGGTTCTGTGCTGCTGCTTACCAATGTGTGAATACTTTACAGTGCGCCACCTGTAGGACCGAACAGGAATGGCAACTTCAGAGACTTTAGAAGCTCAGTTTCACTGCCTCGAATTCAAACATAATATAGAGATCTGGGCACTGCCTAAATGCAGAGTTCTGAAAAAATTTACTCCTCATACAAGATTGCACTGAGTTTGTTTTGATGACGCCGTCGATGACATAATGTCATGTAACCTTAGAACACCCCCTCACCAAAGTTGTGATATTGTTTGAGAGTGTTATGATTTTTAGAGAAAATGTCTTTAATGGAAACCCAATATCACTACAGGGTAGCAAGATGCCATTCAGCTGAATAGACTTACTTTTGTAAGCACGTTATTACGCGTCAGAAATGTCATTTCTATTCGAATGAGTAACACATTGTGCGGGAGAAATAGTTAATTTTACCATCAATCAGACATTCATTCTCATTATGACGGTTATATACCGGCATGCGAAATATCAACCAGGGTTCCCACGTGTACACATTAGGTTGTACAGACAGACGGACACAACGTTCACGACACTAAAAATCAGATCAATGCTATTCCTATTTCTCTTAAGGTGCCACCCCACAATATTTTATTCTAGAATATTTCATTTATCTCTCTTTATAGCCTTAATAGTGTCCATGAAAAAGTGTATACAGTGGTCCCCACAACCACTGTCGAATAGCGAATATCCACAAATAATAGACGCACCCCCTAAATTGCTTATAATTTCCTATATCAATAGTTTAAAACCCTAAATATACCAGAAACTATAATCACAAAACACTTTAATATTATTCCAAACTCATCTCTTAGAATTGCCATTAAAAATAATAGTGTTCAAGCACAACTTATCAGAGGAGTTACATCTCCAAGTTGTCCAAGTTGAGTAAAATCTCCAGTTGTCCATGACTGATAGTGGCTTACTGGCAAAAAGATCTTTTTTTACTCAGCATTTTGTGTAGACATTGTTTAGTGCATCGTCTAGTAATGTATATATAGTAGCAAGTTAGCCCAGTATCTGACTGATGCTAGTGTCCACTCTATAGAAATAACACAAACACATCATTTGAACACATTAAAATGTGTACTTAAAGTATGTGAATTGCTGGTATATGTGTAATTAACTGCATGCTGTGTGTTGTGGTGTCGTTGTATTGTTCTGCAGGTTCTGTACGTTCATGATCCCGAGTATGTTTCGAGTGCGGGCAGTTCCCCATCCCTCAGCCCCATCAGCCCGCTGTCTCCGACTTCCTCCGAGGCCGAGCAGGAGAAGGTGACGTACATCATACTCTCATACTTCTTCCAAACCAGTCTTCAGGGCCTTCTTATTCCAGCAACATTAAAGAGAAGATAAACAATCGCACAATCTTATGCACACAGTCGAGCTCAAAACACTGCTATGTAATGCAAAGACTTTTTCATACGTGCGATTTTGTTGCAGCTGCGCTTTTCCACAGAGGCGCCTTCGGATCTCCGTTGTAGCCTCTGATTATTGTTTAATTCAATGAATATGTGTGCTCCAGTCGAGGGAAACATGAGCAAGCCATGTGAAGCACTTGCATTCCCTATCAATGCGATGAGTTAGCATTGTGCTTTGTTTTCCTTCCCAACGGTTTCGAGCAGCAGAACGCCACATGTGCAAAATAGCTTTCTCTTATGCTGCCAAGGTTACCAAGTGTGAATTGTTCTTGTTTTGTAGATAACATGTTGTTTGACTAGCTCTCGGCTTGTTTTCCCCCCAAACGTACATTTCTCTAATCTACTCCGATCAGCCATAATATTAACACCACCTGACCGGATTGTGTCTAGACAGCCTTCAACAGTTTGTGCTACTGTAGCTCTTCAGGATCAGACCAAAAGTATTGCTTTTTCTCCTTACCCATGTTAAGGAGAATTGGGCACCTATGACACCACCTATGGTATGTACTTAACACTACATCTCAGACCTGCATCTCAAACCCCACAAGACCTGCTGCTTTGAAGATGAATAGACCCAGTCATGGGCAGCACGGTGGTGTAGTGATCAGCACGTCTGCCTCACAGCAAAAAGTCCTGGGCTCAATAAGAGCGTTTCTGTGTGAATTCTGCGCGTTCTCCCTGTACCTGTGTGGGTTTTCTCCAGGTACTTCGGTTTCCTCCCATAGTCCAATGACATGCACATTAGGCTAATTGGCTTTTCCAAAAAAGTTGAGTGAGAATGGTGGTGTGTGCTTTGGCCCCCGTGATGGTTTGGTGAGCAGTCTAGGGCTCAGCCAGAGTCGGCTGAGATAGATACCACCATCCCCGCAACCCTGGTTGTATTAAGAGGTTCGGTAAATGAATGAATGCATGAAGACCCAGTCGTTAATCGTCACAATTTGGCCCTTGTCAATCAAAGTCACTCGTACTCACACTTGCTCATTTTTCCTGCTTCCAACATATCGACTTCCAGCACTGGCTGATCACGTTCTGCCTAATACATCACACACCTTGGCAGGTGCCACTGTAATGAGAAACGATGCTATTCACTTGATCTGTCGGTGGTTGTAATGTTTTTAATGTTATGGCTGATTGGTATTTCATGTAGAGGAATGCCTTCTGTTAGACTCATCCCTTTCTCTTTCTACATCTACACAACATATTTTTAGGTCATTAGAGTATTGACTTGTTCTCAATGCCAGGAAATGTAACTAAAGAACATTTATGTGTTTAACTGCACCTGATATGCGTCTCATTTCCTCCCCAAGCCTTTAAAGATCTCTTAATTAAGAAGGTATTATTGTCGACAGGGAGAGTCCAGACACTTACATATTACTTGGGAGTGTTTATTATCAGTGTGCTTATATGTAATGAAGCATTGCAGTGAGTTGCTGCCTCGAGGGATGGCTTTGTAAGAGTGGGGCGGTAATGCTCAGTCTGGGTAGCACTTAATTCAACCGCTAGATTTGGAAATGAGATGGAAGACCACAAGGAGCTGGGTTCAGTCACTTTGCATGCCAAGAATCGAACAACGTGTTGACTAGAGTGATGAGACAGCATCATCAGACTGCCGCTAAAATTAATCAGTAACCCTTACTCAAGCACAACCCGACCTTGGACCATTCATGGACCTAGAACAAGTAAGCAGCTGTTTGATAGTAGATTTTGAAAACCAAATAGTGATACACTTATAAGAATGTAAAACGTCATGTACTCTAAACCATTAGAAAATACCGATATGAGTCAGAGACACTATTCTTGCTTCTGATTGTTTTTAGAAAATCTGCCTTGAAAGTTCATAAGACATCTGGGTGAGACTAGAGTACAACATGTACATCAGGGCTGAGATCCTGCTTATGGGCGTGAGCAGTCAGATATGAAAGTTGCAGTGGTTTATAATTATACTCCTTTGTTTTTTCTAATATGCAAATAGAAATCATGATAACCGCATACCCAGAATTCTTAACCACACACCCAGAAGTCTCTTTAAGATTTATAATATACTGGAGTGATGTAGCTGAGGTTGAACAGCAGAGCCAGAGCCACCATTTACAGTCAGTGGTATAGTGGTTAGGGCGCTGGGCTCATGATCAAGAGGTCATGGGTTCAAATCCCTGTTAAACCCCTACCGTATTAAGACCCCTGCTTGAGGTCTTAACCACAGGTGTGCCCCTGTCCACCCAGCATTATAAATGGGTACCAGATAAAAAATACTGGGAAGGGAACCTGCGATGGACTACCAACCCATCCAGGGGAAGTTGAACTCCTAATGGTTTTACGCTACAGAAACATGATGTGGGTATAAAAAAAAGCCTAACATACTTCCTTTGGTGTTAATATTGACAAAAATAAAGGTGGAAAATGACTCTAAATACCCTCTACTGGCTGAAATTGTCCCTGCAGTACATAAGGCCCATGCTGATGTAGAGTCAGCAGGTTGGTATGTCATTGTGAGAAAGTTTAACAATGTCAACACCCACTAAATAGAGGAGGGCATATGCACCTCAATCAGTCCCCGCCCAAGAATGTCTTTTTTTTTAATCATACGCTAATCGATAGTCATAATTTCACACACCGCTGCAGCGTTCCCCCCAAACTCCAGTCCCTCTCCCACTTTTTAGCATTTTTCCAAGTTTTTAAATTATGAAGTGTATGTTTGTACTTACGCATTTACTTTTACTTTTCATTATTGCAGTACAGGGGCCACCTGAAAACTGTGCGTTTCAGACTGAAAAAATTCATCCAGAAGAAAAGCCAGTTTACTGAAAATGAAAAGATGGAAGGAAAAGAAAGGACACATGTTCACTTTGAAGAATGCATTTTCCTTAGTTTGTTTAAAAATTAAAGTGAAGATAATACAAAAGCTGCTGATGTCTTGTTTCAGCGAGTGAGTTGATCTGTTCGGATGATGCCAGCAATTATTTCAGAAAAGTGTATTGTGATGTAATTGATCATAATGTTGATATTTGATGTTTGATCTCATCCTGATCATGTCTTCAAGTCCGAAAGTTTATGTTTGTGTTTCTACGGATATATAATCCAGCAGCACTGACATAACTGACATATCACTTCACACTTTATGTAATTCTCCCTTTTTTTTCTTTTTTTTTTTTTCTGTGATCCGGTTAGCAAATCAAGCGCACCTCTTCCTGCGGCACAACCTCACACTTCCTGCCTTGTGCTAAATTTAGCCTTTCCGGTGTAGAGTGAGACAGGGAGGGAGAGAAAGAAGGAGACATACGTTGACCGTATGAGAGAGAAACAGGCAGGCTAGGAGAGAGGAAGGAGATGATTGCGTATGTGAGATAGGCGTGCCAAGCATATGTGTGTGACAGATAACACAACAGAAGACGAGGCATCATTCGACACCAGACAGAGAAGCAAGGGTGAAGGTGAAAGGTGAGGAAGGTCAGTGTTAATTACCAGTGCGTGTCTGGTGTTGGCTAACACCCTTTCGTTGTCTTGCAGCTTTGGCACATGGCCTGGAGTCTTGTGTTTTCACTAGGTTAAACTCTCACTCGGTTATAAAGGGCAGGCAGAAGTCAAACGCAACACTGCATCACAAAGTGGGATTAATATGATGTTTAATATGTGGTTTATGGAGCGTATAGGATCCACCTGTGTCCACCAGGTGGAGCTGAAAGTCATAGCTTTTTACAGTTTTATTAGCTCTACATTAATTTAAATATTTCATTCATTCATTTTTCTAAGCAGCTTCATCTTAATAAGGGTCATGGGCTGGCGCCCATCTCAAGCAACTCTGGGTGGAGGCGGGGTACACCCTGAACAGCTCGCCAGACCATTGCAGGGCCAACACACACGACCATTCGCACAGACACTTACACCTAGGGGCAGTTTGGAACAGCCAAGCAACTGAGAACATACAAACTCCACATAGTTTCGGAAATCGAACCCAGGCCTTCTTGCCGTGAGGCGCACGTGCTAGCCACTCCTCCACTGTGCCGCCCTTTTTACTACCTTTAGCCGAGGTATTGTAAGCACAAGTGCTTTTCAGTTTGTCTGTGAACAAAATCCTGACCTCACCCATGCATGGATTTTCACCATATATGGTGGGGAGACTTCCCTCAGACAGTACATGGTGTGCTAACCGAATAACTGCATGAATAAGCAGGTGCTCCTGAAGACAGACAAACAGACTGTCTGTCTGTCTGCCATCCAAACTTGCCAAGGCTGCATAAAACAGTACCTGAGTCCCAGAGATGATTTAATTTTGATCAGAGGCGAACTCCAGCTCCAGACGGTTTTTCATCTGATTTAGTCACGGCCACATTTTATACAACATATCCTCAGATGGGCATGGGGCTAATTAAAATTACTTATACAGGGCCTGTTTTCTACTTTATCCATGCTGTATGATGGAGCTATCTCACGCTCCGTGAGCATCCCTCTAGCTTACTCTGTAATTCCCAATCTCAATGTACTATTTATCTGCCCTTTTCTTACAAAGTGCATACATCCGTGCAACCCAATGTCAATTATTATAAACATAAAAGTTAGATTGAGTGGAGCAAAATATGTAAATTTTTAAACTTTTGTTATTAGATTTTATTTACTTACTTAGATGAATAAATACATGTCTGAACAGACATTTGTTATTAAGGCCATTCCAACCCAACCACATCCCCACCAGCCCTCAGCCCCCCCCCATATTCAGGGTTTCCTGCCTTACAGCCACTTATTTAACTTATGCACAGTGCAGTAATACACAACTTTTAATACTCTTGGGTTTTTGTCACACTGAACTTTCATGGCCTTGACAGTTTTATTAACCACATCCCTAATCACAGTAGAAACATAATCCTGAGCAGGGCAAGTTTGGTTGTATTTTCAGCCTCATAACTCATATGCTCAGATCATTACGCTTTCCACTGGGAAATGTAATGTTTTATATTTACACCAGTCATGTATAATTGGCTTCTTTTATATTTATAATATTCTAAGAATCTGTGGATGAGTGCAACTCTTCCGGGCCTGTAATATTTTCTGCATATTGTCTCCTTAATTTAATCACTTGCTAATTCGCAACCACTCGCTGCTATCATACAACAACAACCAACCAGGGACTCTGACGGTAATGAGGCTTCACCACTGCAGTTAAACTTAACCAACCTCATTCTTTCCATCTGCTGCACATCGTGTGTCACAGGACAGCGTAACACTCTCAGAGAAAAGTGCTACCCAACTCTTTTGCCTACATGAGCTCTCATATATCCAGGTTTGGCTAGTGTTGCTGTGATTGACAGAGAAAAGGGAGTTTTATTCTTTTGACTCTGGACTTGAACTTCGGTCTGCGCAACAGTAGGGGTGATATTTTCCTGTTTGAAATGAAATTGAAATGAGATGTTTTTTTAGATCCATGCAAATCCAGTGAGAACATTCTCTCACTACGAATCAGCCACTTCTACGCATTCTCGGATACCATATTCGGTCAATTCCCAGATATGATATTCAGTTTCCTACCAAGAGGAAAAATTATTGAGTTCTAGGTTGGTGAAAGGATTTAGTCAAAGATAAGGTTACAGCTATGTAGTAGATAGACTAATAATCACTTTTAGTACATACTACACAGGAATGTGTAATCTGATTGGTTTGCTATCTCTAAAGATATTTAACAGTTTTTCGTATGTTGCTGAACAGTTCCTGAGATCGAACATCGGTATCCACTGAGCCTGAGAATATTATATTTTAATATTTTTATTGTTTAGTTTTGCATTTATTAACCATTACAGAGGCAGACATGCAGAGCAGTGCCTTCAGAATATTATTAAAATATGTTCGATTATTTATCTGTTTTGAAGAAATTTTCCAATATATGTCCTTTTCCCTGTATTTTTGTCATTTGCCACTCTATAAAATCTTTGTTTGGGCCTGCATGATTATCAAATTTAAAATCTTTAATACATTTGCATGTATTATTGAGATAATGTCGTGTTTAAACAATTTTTCAAGTAAGAAATATATATTATATAATATATTCATGCCACAATACACACACGGTGGCACCTTGGATTCATAAACTCCTGATTGAGGCTCTGGGAATAAGTGGACTGTATTCTATGTACATGAATCACTTACCAAACCTACACAGATAGAAAATTATAATTTTATATTACCCTTTTTCAGTGATGTACTGTGCAAATCCAAAAAACCTTATGTTTGCAAAAGTTTTTCCATTAGGGAGGCCCCCCACCCCCCTCCACACCAACCCCTCCACCCCCATGCTGGTTTTAAGGGGGTTTTTCATCAGAGCCCAGCGTCATCTAGGATATGGTGAAAGAGTTTCTCCCTTTACCTTTGGTGTATTAAACTGTCTATATGCATTAGGACATTTCATCCATCACTTTTTCTAATTTTCTTGCATTGATTAGTGGAAAGCAAATCACTGCAGCCTGTCATGACTGAATGTATGAGGGATATTTTTAATGCTGTTAAAAGGTAAATTATATTACAGTAGCAGCAGTGATATAACCTTCAATCCAAACTTATATAATCTGCACTGAGTGTACATGCAAAGTTCAGTTCCAACAAGCTTTTATTATTTCATTTTTCCGTTAAACCTAAAACTACATTGTTACAGTGTTTGTTAAATTGGTATATACTACACGGGAATGGCACAATCTGATTGGTTCGTTATCTGGGGGAATATAGACCATATATCCCAAGTGGATGATGCTTAAATTAAAACATCTTTATGCAGTATAGCCCTCGTGTTTTTAAAGGTAAAAAAATACTTTATTCAGCTCCCGAGTGGCGCATCGACAAGGTGCGCGACTATCAACCCGGAAATCGCAAGTCCGAATCCAGATTGATGTCACGGCCATCCATGACTGGGAGTCCATGGGAGCTAATTGGCCGAGCTCTCACGGGAGGGAGGGATGGTATACGCTCACTTCCCTGTCACTCACAGCGATCACCAACCAATCATGGGTGTCTATGAGCTCATTTGTAAGAGGGGGCGGATAGCGATTTCCCTCCGAGTGTGTTAGGCCGCCCCCAAATACGCATGCGCAACAGTTCGAAAAAAGGCAGGTGACATGTGCATACTTACACCCCTCCCTGGTTGGTGGTGGTCGTGTGATACGGAAGGCAATACTTGATGGTTGGGAATTGGATACGACTTCATAAGGAAGAAAAATGGGGGGAAATCTAAAATAAATAAACAAACAAACAAGCAAATAAATAAATGAACAAATAAAAATAGCTTTATTCAAATGTTAAATGAGGTTTAAAAGATGCCAGCAGGTGATCACTGTTACAATGGAAAAAACAAACAGCAAAAATTAATTTTAGTTTGTTTCTCTTGTATTTTGATGTAATATATAGTAAAACTTTAGTAAAATTTAGTAAAATGAGTGAATGAATGACTTTAGTTTGCTTTATGTTACTGTGTAGTGTATGCTAACACAATTATTCACCTCGGGTTCAGTGGATGTCACTGAATTCTTAATTCTGATGTACTGTTAATGCATCAAGCTAATCATAGTACCTCCTGCTAACCACGTCAATGGTGTCCTAGTTACTTGTTTGCTAACTTGCTGACCCAGGTGACTAGTCAGTTAATCCACATGCAGATGTATGCAATAAAAGAAGCTCGTGTAGTGGGCACTGTCTGGAGAAAGAGTTACAGAATCATAGGACCTCATAGAAGATCTCAAGATATGGAACCGTCATCCATAGACACGCTGCAAAGAAAGCACTGTTTCTCAACACAGTGACAGTGTTTTAGCCGAGCTGACAGTTTTTAATGTAATTGTTCTCGGTTGATCCACACATAATAGCTTCTTCTAACAGTTGGCTTTAGATACATGCCTGTCTGACTCATGAATGGAGAATGTGTGAAGATTTGCCTGGAGATCCTAAGGGACAGCTCTTTAAACCGAAAGCTAGCATTAGATCTGTAAATACACCCGACTATTTCCAGCTCCTTCCGTAATGTACTAGTCTCACGCCCCCTTCCTGTGCTCAGCTCTCTGTGCTGAAGAAGGGGGCGGAGAGTGTTGCAACGGTTCGAGTCCCTGGAGATATTTGTTAGGCAAAATTTTGTACCAGGAAGACATGTTTTGACTCTTCCGTTGCTTTTTTTAGGCTGTGGGGTAGTCTGATTTGTCTTAGCACAGCATCACAACGGAGATTTGGGGTCTGTTCTTTTGTGCCTTGCAACAATTGGGGGGGGATCTCTTCCTGCGGGAATGTGCAATCATGCTGTCTGAATGGCAAAGGAGTGTATTGTGTTAGTTTATTAAAGCCAATATGCAAATATTAAATGGAAATCTTAAGACTTATCCACTATAATAGCTACCTGTTAGCATTTATATGCAGTATTTAATATTACAACACCAACAGTTGCCTGAAGTTTGCCGTCATTAGTGGGCAGTGTGCGACAACAGGTATTACCAACACACTACCATTCACACCTACACCTAGGTGGAATTTGGAACAGCCAGTTAGTGTAATGCGTGTCTTTAGACTGTAAAAGGAAACCAAGAGAACATACAAACTCCACACAGAAACACTGTCGTTAAGCCCAGGACTGGAACCCAGGAGCATGCTGTGAAAAAGACGTGCTAAAAACTGCACCACCATGCCACCTCTACTTGTGTGTGTGAGTGAGTGAGGGAGAGAGGAGGAGAATACGTCACTTTTCCAGAGTTCAGGACTCACCAGTTGTACTGTGAATGATTCTCTGTGTTAACAGTAGGCCTGACATTAACATACGCTGGTCTTACGCTGAGGTCTAACGTAGCCGGTTTACTCGTGAGAACCGTGGCTGGGACTACCGTGGCCGTTTCGGCACATTCTGGAGGCGGTCTGTTGTAAATATGGGCAGAGGAAGTTTAAAAATTACCACAGAACATTACCGGTTGTTGTCTACAGTCATTTACCATGAAGTAGTTCCACCTATGTGAGAATTGTAATGTTCGTCAAGTCAGTAAAGAGGTAGTGATACAGCCAACCAGCAGTATGTTGCAATGTTCCAGTACGGACACTCTGCATTATACAAATTCAGCATATTTCTTTCTTTGTCTGAGTTTCTCAGATGATCACGTTAGACATGTTATGTGCTGTACGTGGTAATGAAGTGATGATTTAGCTTTTAAGATTACAATAGAGGTTTTAACTGTAGCTTTTGGTTTAACAGTATTGCGGGAGAGTGTAGTGAAGTCAGTAATGCTAGAAATGCAAAATAATAGACGACCTTCAGGAAAAATGTTGTAAGGCCCAATAAAAATGTATGGCGTGTCAAATAAGTTGAAAATAGAATAAATTGACTGTTTCCAATCCAAAAATGCTTCAGTATTGTCCAGTGCTGCATTCAAGTGCAACAGAACCAGGGCTGATGCAATCCAAGGATAGCAGCAGGTCATTATAAACGTTAGCAGCACTGAATCTGTACTGTGATTCGAGACTAAAGGCTAGAAAATAGCTGCAGAGATGGCTGGCTTTAAAAACTTGATGCCCCAAATGGAGTGATTATCTTGTTTGGTTACAAGAGAATTCCTGCAAAAAATAAATAAATAAATAAATACCATAGACATTATGAAGTCAAGGACAAATCTCCTGTTGAGTCCTTGACTTACTAAGAACCCAAACTAATTTGTTTGTGCAGTCTAATGCATTACATGTGTGCCTAGTGGATGCCCTGTGGGGGATTTTTACTGAAAATAATTTCAGGCAAACAAGATAAATAAAACAGTTTGCATACGAGGTGTTTGCATGAGGGAACTGTCTTATGCTGCTTGGCAAGTCTGGATGGCAGACAGACAGACAGTCTGTTTGTCTGTCTTCAGGAGCACCTGCTTATTCATGCAGTTATTCAGTTAGCCCATCATATACTGTCTGAGTAATGCATAAAAATACATTCAGGTCAAGCGCTTTTGTTATTGTTCATAGCAGACGTCAGAATGAGTGAGCGTGTGATGGTTGTTGGTGCCAGATCGGTGGATAAACACTCCTGACAACCGTGTTGAGCAGGAAAGCATCTTAAAATAAACGACACATCAAATCAGGAGGTGAAAGCACTGAATGCTGCATGCGTTGCACTGCTGTCGCATGATTGAACGTGTCTTTATTATCAGGAACAACTTAATTTAAAGCTGCGGAATTCATCCCTGTTATATTTCCCCCCCCTGCTTCACGAACAGGAAGTCTGAGTTTTAAAAGGATGAACCCAGAATAGCGCAGTAAGCTTATGAGTAACAGTGCAGGGACAGCATCCTGTTTCATAGCCAGCACCACCAACTTGCATGTGTTGGGATTGATTGCTCCAAAATACAAAAAGGAATAAAGTGTGTGTGTGTTTGTGTGTGTGTGTTGTTGTTCGAGCTGTGTGAGTGCGTACCGGAGCGCAGCAGACAGCCGTAGGCCGGAGGTCTCCTTTGAAGCAGTTCATGCTGCCCACTCTCTGGCCACAGCGTCTGCCTAGGGTGATCTCTGCTCCTCCAACGTGCAGATACACACACACACACACACACACACACATATTCACACACAACTCTCAGTCCCTGAGCTTGCAAGAGTTGAATAGCTAATCCATGTTTCAGAGGCTGGTTTTAATTCTTTATCAGCATTCGCATGCATGAGCTTCCTGTGAAGCGAAGTCTTCTGGGAACAGAGAAGGTTGCTCATATGGTGTCCTGGGAAGGTCCAGACAAGAGACGTGACCAGCAATTTCATTACCACATACGTAGAGACCAAAATGAATAATCGCTCGATGTTTGCAATATTGTTTTACAGAGAAAGAGAGAGGGAATTTGTGTATTCTTCATGCTGTTTGCTTGTTTTCTTTCAAAATGCATATTTTCCATTGCAGCAGAATGATTCAGTCAGACATAGATTTCGACTTGCAGGCAAAACAGGGCTGAAAAGATTTTCTTTTTTTCTTTCTTTTTTAATTCATGACCCTTCGTGTACTTCCTCACCCGCTGGATGACTGCATGAACAAAATATACAAGTTCTTTTTCTTCTCCCAAGGCAGGAAATATTGTTTCTGCTTCCTCCAGCTCTTTCTTCCACCAACTGACACATTAACTTGAGAGTCTATAAAACTGTAAAGAGTTAAATGCCTGGCCCGTATGTCTGTTTCCCAAAAATGTCATGTGTATTCATACATTTGATCGTACGCCACACCAGGCAAACAGATACATACAGATTTTATGTTCAAAGCGGGAGTCCTTCACTTTTGCTGGTCAGAAATTTGAGCTTGTTAGTTACTCAGTGCATCATTTGATTACTTAAAGACCAATTTGGATGTTATAATAGTTGTTAATCATTCGCAGTCGGTCCATCTTCAGGAGGTTATTAACAATAAAGGTGTACAGGTTTAGATTTTTGTAAATGAATCCAAAGCCATGTTTAAGTGTAATTATAAAGATATGAGAATAATGTTATAGTGCAATACAATAAGGACAGGGCATTATGGGTAAGCAGTTACATAACATAACAGGCCAAGGTTAAGGATAAACGAAGCGGAGTGTAAAGCTCTGCAGGTGGGATTTCCCAGGGACTGCATGTGTGTTATATGACCTACACACCTGTGTGACATCAATTACTAACTGATCTACATGATGTCACAATGTGTAGGTCATGTGATACACACACACGGGACATTGGGACAAAAAGACAAAGGGACACTGAGTCCAGCCCCTGTTGTAACACCGCTAAGTGGTATGCCTATTGCATGGGTCCCCGCCACAGCTAGATGCCATTATATGAACCTAGAAAGTGTTCTTTGTGGCGAGTACACAGAAGTTGTTTTACAGTGAGAATAAACATAACGGACGAATGTTTTTCACAGGTTGCGGAGGACCAAGGCATTTGAAAGGCGGATGCAGGGAAGGGTTGTTCCGAGACATTTCTGACAACTGTTCCATTTTCTTTCAGGACTCCGATGGAGGTCCTCGCTCAGACACCCCAGCCCCGGCACCGCCGGCGTTCTCAGCTCTGCGCCACTCCCGCATCGTTTCCTCCACCTCAGAGGAGGAGGAGGCGCTTACGGAGAAGTTTCTCAAAATCAACTGCAAGTACATTACAGACGGCAAGGCGAGTCAGCACTCTCGGTCTTCTCCGATTATTTGCTCAGAAATAATGCACACATTTGTCCTAAAGGTTTTGTTTCTGAACTAACAAGACTCTGGAAGAGCTTAACATGCCAAATGGCAGCATTTCCACCCTTCCTGAAAATGTTCAAGTTCAGGCAAGCTGTTTCCAATACAGTTACAGTCCCCCTCAGGAAATGTTGTACTGCCCTGTCTGTGTAATATTGAACTGATTTATTCCCTCAGAATCCAAAGCGTTTGGATCCTATCCTCCAAGTGCTGCCGAGTGGAAAAACGCTCTGTCAAAGTTTCCTTGTTGTAACTGTTGTAGCGAACAGAAGAAATTAAATCTTATTGTTTCTCCAGGGGGCTGTGAGCGGGGTGTTGTTAGTGACACCCAACAACATCATGTTCGACCCTCATCGTTTAGACCCGCTGGTGCAGGAGCGCGGCTGTGAGGAGTACGGCATCATGTGCCCGCTGGAGGAGGTGCAGTCTGCAGCCGTGTATCGAGAGATCACAGACAGCAAGATCCGCGAATCTCTGCCCTCGTAAGGCTCTAATGAATTTACTGATGATGAATTAGGTTCTGCGTGTAATACACGCATTTGTCTGTTATGTCTCCGACACAGTAGTACTGGTCAACAAAACTGTTTAAAGAATCTTTTGATGTACAGTGTTAAGGAAGGTGAAATTTGGCTCTGCACATAATCCAAAGTGAGCACACACACACACACACACACACACACGTTAACAGTGAGCGCACACACACACACTCACACTCGGAGCAGGGAGCAGTCACATTGTAGCGCCCGGAGAGCAGTTGGGGGTTAGGTGCTTTGCTCAAGATCACTTCAGCCATGAAGGCGGAGAAAGGGAAGCCCTCTCCCACCGCCACACATTTTTCCTGCTGGTTTGGGAATCTATCCAGCGACCTTTAAGTCCCAAACCCGCTTCACCAACCATTAGGCCACAGCTGCCACCTATGAAGCACAGTATGTATCATACAATACTCTTAGCTCTTTTTTGTTTTTTTATTAATTTTTTTTTTTCGTTTAAGAACCAAGACAAATTGCATTGAAACCCACATCACTCATGGGATTCATCAGGCTGATCCACCACTGTGACATTTCAATTATGGAAAAACGCAAATGTACAAATTTGTGACTCTGAAATTGCCTCCGATATCCATTGTTCTGCCTGATGATACAGGAAATGGATTTGTGCTCCAAGGTCAATCAAGCCCACTTTCATCTGCCTACATTTTAATCACCCATTTTGCTTTGTAATAAGAAGTTAATGATTTTAGCAGCGTTTACGCCAGCCTGAATGTTTATCTCCTCTTATCAATAATTTATGAATAATATCTTCTTCCCCCCATTTTATTCCCCTGCTGCTCTATCTGTAGTATTCATTAAGCTGTGGTATTACTTCCCATTCCAAATCACTAAACTGATTATACGATATTAAAAATATTAGAAGTGGAACAAGAAATATTTATTTTCTCTGGAAGGTCGATCCTTTAGGGAAAATAAAATAATACACAGAGCAGCTTCTCAATGAAATTTTACATAAATTACCAAAATAAAAATTAGAAAGAAAAACTACTGTGTGTAACCTTATTAATGTAAATAAAAATGCTGTGACTCTTATGTATTTAATTCATTGAAACAAGTAGGCTTTCAAATCATTGGTTGAACTTGGTGAGATACATACACTGTAGTAGAACATGTCAGAATTTGAAATCATGGAGATCGTGGACATTGCAGCCCAGCGTAAACCCAGGGTTAGTGAAAATAAATGCAAACTTTTTTTTAGTTTAGTTGACCTGACGTGTATGTGTTGGACTGTAGGTGACAACCAGAGTAGCCAGAGGAAACCCAGAACCTTCACGCTTTGAGGCGCTAGCCACTTATAATATCACCCTAAGCGTCATTATGAACCATAGCAGTCGTATTTTGCGTTTTGAAAATGTCATTTTATGGAAATCAGTATGTTAACCAAATGAAAATGTCATGCATACAGAGACATGGAGGCCTGGTTCTCAGGGCCTGCTCATCATCCCGAGCTGCGTCTGAGAGAGGCATACGACAGCGGCAGCACAGCCCCACGCAGCACAGACGCCTCTCTCTCCGAGGACGTGTTCACCGAGCCCGAGCTCTCACCTATTCGAGAGGAGCAGCCGTCCACCCAGCAGCTCCGGAGTGAGGATCAGTCGTCCTCTGAATCTGTACACACAGTCCGGCATGACCCAGAGGAAGAGGCAAAGGATAAGGACATGGTCGAAGAAAAGACTGAGGGGGACACAGGAGGAGAAACCGCCAGCGCTTCAGATGAACCCAAAAGCCAGGAGCAGCTAAGCACACCGACCAGCAGAGACCAACAACAGCACCAGCCACAAGCAACGCCCTCCCAGAGTTCCACTGCTGTGGGGGCCACAGATCAGGAACGTGACCCAGACGAGGCTAAAAGCACCAGAGACGGCAAACGGGACTCGGAAACCGACGTAGAGGAGCTGCGAAAGATGTGGAAGAGTCACACTATGCAACAGGCCAAGGAGCAGCGTGAAAACGTACAGCACACGCAGAAGGAGGCCACGTCAGGCCAAGGCAGTCAGAGACAGGGTTCAGCAGAGGGTAAGCCTTAATGTATTCCTGTTATGTAACTATTGTATCTGCCAGAATGTGTGACATTCCATATGCTCATGTTTTGATTACTGCACATCACATAAAAAGACCTTTGATTCCAGAGATTTACGAAGCACAACCTTGGTTCCAAGAGATATGTATTAATTATAAAACCATTTAGTGCCTAGGGAAGCGGGGCAGAAGCCATTACAGCACAGTGCTGTGAAGTCTCACCATCACAGAAAGCCTGTTCTGTTTGTCTGAGGCTGCTGGGAGCTGCTGATAATCACTTTGCACCACTTTGATTGCACTCAGCTAGCTTTAGCCACGCACTGACCTTCAGCATGATAAGCAAGAATAAATCATACGCAACAGCACACGTAAGAGGGCTCGCAACAACAGCACCTGAGAGCAAAGTAGTTAAGACGTGTATTAAGAGCTGTAGCTCTCCTTCTGGTTTCTGTCATATTTGTAATTCTGGTCTTGTTCACACACAGAAGACTGGTATACCTGAACAATGTCAAGCCCCTTATATTGTGCCTTAATGGGGTTAATTATCCAGATCAGCATTAAACCTAATTAGAGTCTGAATTAATAAACATCCACGTGAATAAGCATGAAGAATACAGAATGGTATGTCTTCTTTTTAACAACCGATTAAATTTTACATCAGGTGAGATGACGGTCTTCCCTAAATGTAACCTTAAAAATAGTCTGCGAGGTCGAGTCCAGGTAGATGCATGTGGCGTACCCTCACTCCACTGTCACTCGTACACACACACACACACAGGCATACAACACTTTCCTTCAAAGTTTGTTACACTGCCCTCGCCCTCCCTGGTTGTCGGTGGCTACTTCTTCGTAGACTGCAGTGTGTGCTTGACTAATTAAAAAAAATTGCGAAACAGGGCTTTTGAGTGACGCCGTACACTGAGGTGGGTGTTGGGTTGGGGTTCCCCATTTTTTTCCTTTAATTTAAATCATATTCAATTCCTGTCTAGTGTTGCCTCCCTATCACATATGACCACCACCAACCAGGGAGGGGTGTAAGCTGTGACACGTGATGCTGCCACGTGCATCTTTACGAACTGCCGCACATGCGTATTTGGGAGCAGCCTAACATGCTTGGAGGAAAAGTGCTACCCGTTCCCTTTGTACGAATGAGTTCATAGATGTCCATGGTTGCCTGGTGATTGCTGTGAGTGGCAGGGAGGCAAGCGTATGCCATCCCTCCCTCCCATGAGAACTCGGGCAGTAAGCTTCCATGGACCCCCAGTCGCGGATGGCTTTGAACCCTCCGGGTTGATAATCACACATCTTGTAAATGCGCCACTTGGGAGCCCATTTACTTTAGCTGAGTGTTTTATGACTAAGAACCTACATTGTTATACAGTCTATTGAATGTAATGTTCAATACTCAGGAATATTGAGGACCACATTGCACAGGTTTGCATGCGTCTGTTTCTCATACGTTTGTTCCGCGTTTAGTTGGTTCTTCATGGAGCGCAAGCTTATTGTTTCCTTCAGTTCATCCAGAACCCTGCAGCAAACACGATCCTGCACAGAACTCCAAGAATAAGTGGAACCACACAACTGATTAAGGACTGTAAATGAATGGACTCTGGCAGTATAATGTTGTCTAAGTAGATTAAGGTTTCTTTGTCTGCGTGTGGTACGGCTCTGCTGGATGACCATTCATCTCCTGCAGAGTGACCTTCTCATAAGCTATTAAGCAAATAGGCAAGGAAGTCTCTGTGTTTTTATTCCTCTCATCACTGCAGGCTTTCGTTCAAAAGCATCTTATTCTATTTAATGCCTTATGGGGGCGTTGATCTCGTTGGGCTCTGCCTAAATTTTGGCTCAGTAATAAGGGTTTTTTTAAACAAGATTTGCAAATTATTTTAGCGCATTTGAAATATATGAATCAAGAAGTAGATTAACTGTAAGGAAATAATAAAAAATAAATAACGCTGAACGTGGGGGTGGGGGGGTAAAGTGTGTGAGTAATGTAGAGATATAAAGAAGCACAAATAGAAAAACAAATATTTTCAGCTCAGTGTATTATATTACATGAGTGATTTACTTAGGAAATATATCCATATAAGGCATTGTTGTTGTTGTTATTATTATTATTATTATTATTATTATTTTATTTATTTTTTATTAATATTGAAAAGCAGCAGTTTGAAATTTTTATCCACTGCCTGAAAGCGGAGCTTTGAAACTGTTTGCCTGTGTAAGTTTACAAAAACATTTACAGCATTTGGCAGATGCTCTTATCCAGAGCGACTTACAAGCATCATTTTTATACAACTGAGCAATTGAGGGTTAAGGATAGTGGGGATTGAACCGCTGACCTTCGTCACCGTCGTTCTGTCTTTGAACAGCGGTTTTATTACCCATGATAATTTTGCCTGCTCAAAGCAGAACATATCAGCTGATTAAAACTCTAACATGACTGGATGGTGCAGTCTGCTTTCGCTAGGAGCTCATGCCAGTCTGATCTTCACTACCACTTGCACTGTCTGTGTCAGGTTCCAGCTCCTGATTGCTGAGGTTTAGAATTGAGTAACAGAAGAACAGGAAGCTGCTTTTCTTAAAGGAACACTTTGTTTTTATCATCACTTTGCTTTCATAAGTGAGCCTTATTTTTTGAGACAAACAGGTTTGGCAGAATCCAAGCAGGAAAGAAGAAATAAGGAAATTATTGGCTCATACATTTTATTAAGTAAATATAAGTAATGTTATTTTGGTACATATTTTCCCCCAAATCTTTGGCTGAATGAAATCCAGTCCTTAAACTAGAAGAACTCCAGGCCCTCCAGCTTAAACTCTTAATGGTAGATGGTTGACAGATTTTCACCCTTCCCATTAAGATGCATTGCAATGTATTTAGATGTAGAACCTTCCCTTGAACCATAAAGAAACAGGAAAACACCTCCTTGCATCTATTAGTTTTAATCTGTTCTGTTCTTTATGCAAGGTAGCACCTTGGTGTTGGTGGTTAGCACATACACCTCGCATCAAGAAGGTCCTGGGTTCAAGTCTCGGTGAGGACATTTATTTGTGGAGTTTGCATGTTCTCCCTGTTTTCGGTTTCGGTTTTCTCCCCCAGTCCAAACACATGAACATTAGGCTAATTGCCTGTTCCATATTGCCTCTAGGTGTGAGTGTGAATGGTTGTGTATGTGTTGGCCCTGCGATGGTATGGCGAGCTGTTCAGGCTGTGCCCTGTCTTAGCCAGTGTCGACTGCGATAGGCTCAAGCTTTTCCACGACCCTAACAGAGGTGTAAGCGGTTCGAAAAATAAGTGAGTGAGTAAGTGACGAGTATTCCTAAAGTCAGTGATTGGTTTCCATGTGTGTAGCTGCTTGTTCCGTTCTTCTGATGAGGTCAGTTTTGGTGATCCAGAACCCTAACCCTCTGCTGACGTCACAGTGTCTGTCTGTTTGATAGTGATGGGTGGCCGCAGTCACAACCGGCTCCTTATCTCACTCACAGCGATTTTGCTCCAAAAAATAAATAGGAATCGCTCATTGTTTGGAAGTGTAATGTTCTGAAAACAACAGCGAAAGACAGCACACCCGTATCGTATCCCTCTAAACAAAAGAAATCATAAAAATCAGTCATAAAATTTTAAGGAAAGAATATGTCCTTGTGTATAGAGTAAGAGAATATACCCAGCATAGGAATATAATATAAAGGCTGTATTTTACTGTTGACAATATTATATGCATAAACATCTCTTTACAACCACGGTGAGCAGAAAAGAATCTCAACTCAAAAAAAAAAATGGTGAGCTTTCCCCAATCTATATCTATCCATCCGGCAGGTTCTGCAGCCCTAGTTGTTGTTATTGGGTGGCAGGATGGGAACCCAGTGTGTGGCTGTACGTTCTGAGACTGTAACTGTCGAATCTGAATGTTTACTCACTTACTCACCCATTTGCTGAACCGCTCAATCCTACTTCTAAGGTTGTACGGAGGCTGGCGGCTCTCTCAGCTGACGCTGGGTGAAGGTGGGGTACATCCTGAACAGCCTGACAGACCATTGCAGGGCCAACACACATACACAACTATTTACCATCACATCCGGTCAGAACATTCAGTTAGCCTAGTATGGATGTATTTGAGCTACCGGAGTACCGAAGGAAACCCATGCATGCGTGGGGAGAACAAGCAAACTCCACAAAGAAAAGCCCGAGCCTGGGACCTTCTTGCTGTGAGGCGGACGTTCTAACCACTTTTGACCGTTTAGTAATATGTAAAGTATAGAAAGTGTTGTTTTATGTCAGCAGTTGTATAACAAAGGTTACATAGTCAACTACACACTATACTACTAATGCTATTGGTCGTATTAAATCATGGATCTGGATTCGATGTTGGACGCCCATCTGACTTTGTTGATTTTCTCACATTCCAGCGTCACTGATGTTAGCATAGAGTGTGTTGTCATGCTGATAAAAAAAAAATGATGATCAGGACATTTAACACAATGCTGACGATTGAATCATTGAGCTTGAAGTGTTTTTTCCATAATATATAAATTCTGAATGATGTTTTGTGTAAAGATTCTGCGTCGTTTATCAGGAGGAAATGTCAGAGCCACTTGTTATCAGCATATTATTAAATTATTCCATCATAACATCAATCCCCTCATCCGTGTCTCAGGTCTGGCTGCATCCAGGGAGAGGCGGCTGTCCAGGTCTCATAAGTTCCTGTGCCTGCGAGTCGGTAAGGCCATGAAGAAGACATTTGTGTCCAACGCCAGCGCCTCCATGCAGCAGTACGCCCAGCGTGACCGTAAACACGAGTACTGGTTCTCCGTTCCACAGGAGAGGTGGGTTGGCATCAAACACTGCCTTCATCTGTTCTTCCTCCGCTTTCTCTCGGAGACTGAACTCAGACCCATAGAATAGACTGAACTCATAACCGCTGAGGATTAATGTTTATTTATTTTCATAATTTGTGACGTTTTCCTATCTTTATTAAATACATTTTTCCTAAATCTCATCTTCTAACGGCTTTTAATTCCCAGTGCAAATCAGATTGTGAGAGCCCATTAAAACCCATCAACTGTGTGTTCCTAGCCAATTAAGCCAAAGTACGCAAACAAGGTAATTTAATTTGAGCATGGTTCATTTTAAACCAGAAGTAATTTCCAGAGTCCTTGCTCTCTGTTCTGCTTGTCGGTGCCATTACAACGCCGCCTTTGTCTCCGGTCATGCAAGGACACACGAAGAATCGCCTCCTTTCATATACTACAAGTGTCCAGTGTTTGTCTGTCTGCTGCCTGGGCTCCATGCTTTGACCTTGGACCTTGACTGAATGCAGATATGGATGTGATTGCCTTGTTTTAAATCTCTTTATAGAAAATGTCTATATGTATTATATAGATGAATAATGTCATGCACTCTAATATTTCATTCGACTGCCGGTGGCTTTTATTACATCATCACAGCATTTATTTCTATTTAGAGTTGAATTGATTTTTCACCGAGATCCATGCTGGGAACTACTCCGCACATCCCAAAGACTATCAATTAGGTTAAGGTCAGGACTCTGTGGTGCCAGTTCATGTGTGAATACAATTCCTTATACTCCCTGAACCCCTCGCTCACTATCTGAGTCTGAATTTTTATGCCCATGCCAGAAACAGATGAATAAATTGGTGGGATAATCTTATCGCTAATTATGTATAAGATGCTGCGATGGCCTGGCGAGCTGTCCAGGGTGTACCCCGCCCTCGCCCAGAGTCGGCTGAGATGGGCGCCAGCCTCCCCGTGACCATAATTAGGAATAAGCGGTTCAGAAGATGAATGAATGAATGAATGTATAAGAGGTCACATGACTTTATTTTATTGCATGTAACACTGCTGAGCCTGGATCTGACCAAATGTAGCAACTCTAGATTATAACACTGCCTCCAGAGACTTATAGTGACCATTATGCATGATAATTACATCAGTTCATGCGTGACTCTTCTTACCCTGCCATCTCTCTGGAATAGGGTAAATTTGGACTCCTAAATCACATGACCTTTTCCCGTTGCTCCAGAGTCTGATCTTTATGCTCCCTTACAAACCGACGCCTTTTTTTTTTAAAGAATTATTCCCACTAACAAGGGATTGCTTATTGCGGCACAGCTGTTTCATCCCAATCCTGTGTGTCCTTGTTGCATTATGTGATCAGGAATAAGGAATTTCACTATTACGTTTTGTCGTTGGTTCTACTGTTAATCTTTTACAATTCGACTTCACCAAATGTTTAAGTGATCTCTGTTCGCGGTCAAGGGCTGCATGATGGCGTAGTGGTCAGTGGGGACGATTCTGTTTGGGGTTTGCACACGTTCTGCCCGTGCTTGCGTGGGTTTCCTCTGAGTACTCCGGTTTCCTTCCACAGTATAAAGATATACACATTAGGCTAATTGGCTGTTCCAAAATGTCCCTAGGTATGAGAGTAAGTTTGAAAGGTGTGTGTTGCCCTGTGATGGTCTGTCAAACTGTTCAGGGTGTACCCCGCCTTCACCCAGTGTCGGCTGAGATAGGCTCCGCCCTCCCCACGACCCTAGAAGTAGGATTAAGCAGTTTGGCAAATGAGTGAGTGAGAAAGTGTTCATGGTCACGGTCGAAATTTTTCTGCCACCACATTTCTTCTGTGAACTCGATGGCCTCCACTGTTGGACAGTTCTTAACCTGATTCCTACAATTTCAGCAGTCACCTTATTTGATTTCTTTGCTTGAGGTAGGTCAATAATTTTACCCTTCTGAAACCCAGTGACATCTTTTCCACGAGCACAGGATATGTATTCCGACATGGTTATTTAAGGAATGAGAAGCTATTCACAGCATCAATGCGAATTGTAAGGATTTCTGCCAGCAGAAACATTAACCATTGCAGTAATTACCAAAGCATAGGTTCTCACAGGCTCCCCGAACCAGGGGAGTGTAAGCATGCAAAATGGTTGTTTGTTTTTCACTTATTTATTTATTTAATATAATCAAATGCCCCGCAGTACAGTTGTGTTGCCATGTGTCCTTCTGTTCCAGCCCTTCCATCATTCTGTCGTAACGTTTGTCTGGAGCATACCATTTACGATGTGTAAAATACATCCAGGGATGGCAGAGTCTCATGTATTGTGTCATGTTCCTGTCATCTTCACCTTGACCTTTAACCTCCAACACAGCATATGCTTGTTTTGGAGTATATCTCCTGATGTACAACACCTATGAATTCCAAGCTTTGACCGGTGGCCTGGTGGTAGGGTGTTGGATTACTGATTCCAAGGTCAGGGGTTCAAACCCCATTATCAACGGGATGTCACTGCTGTCCCCATCAGTGCAGCTAACTGGGTTATCAAAGGTCACTACCTGTGGTGAGAGGCATGTAAAATAAATCAAGAGTAGGCGGCATAGCCGTCAGTGTGTTTCTGCCTGGCAAGCTGTCCAGGCCCTCGCCCAGAGTCGCCTGAGACCAACCTCCCTGCGACCCTAGTTAGAATTAAGCGGTTCAGAAAATGAATGATTTTGTTGTGAGGGAACAACAGTCATGATGTGCATTCAGAGGGATTTGGATGGAGTTGAATAACTTGGCATAACGGGCGGCGTGACAGTAACTTTGTCCTGGCCATTGCTCAGCTCATGCACAGATCAGCTTTCTGAAATTTTGCGTAGGCACTCCCTATGACCTAAACCTGTGCCTGGGGTAGCTAATTTGCAAGTGTGACCTGTGACCTTGGCACAGTGACCTTGAACATATAAAGGTTGTCCTGGCCATTGCTCGGCTCATATGCATGTTAGCTTTCTGAAATTTTGTATAGGCACTCCACATGACTTAAACCTGTGCTTGGTGTAGCTAATTTGCTTATGTGCCCTTTGAATATGTGACCTTTAACCTTGGCACAGTGACCTTGAACATATAAAGTATGTCCTGCATTTCAGGCCCCTGGCTGAGGGGTTTTGACGTACTATAGATCGGCTATATTTTATTTAAATTCTCAGACCACTGTGTCTGGCACCAACTGTTAAAAAAACTCAAGATCACATTATCTATTGATTCTCTTGACCTGTAGACATGATTTTATGGCTCATCTTTAGGAGTGTTAATGAATGTTTCTGTGTGACTCTCATGTCCTCATGTGGCTGATGTCTTCTGTCCATGTAGATCAGACCACCTGTACCTGTTCTTCATCCAGTGGAGCCCGGAGACATTCGGTGACGACATGGGAAGCATTAGCCGCGAACCTGGGTTCATGGTTGTTAAAAAAATCGACGAACCCGAAGCCAACAACGAGAATACAACGTCAGACTCCTCGTGCAAGGAGTGGGAGGTAACCTGTGTCCATCAGCCCTCCTCTCCAGCCTTTTCTTCCAACTTGCTTTAAACTTTCTTAAAGCTTCTGAAGCTGATTTCGACATGACTCAGTTATTTTCATGAAGCGATATTAACCCGTGTTTGTGTTTGTTACAACAGTACGTTTTGCTTGTGCACTGCCACGCGAAGATGATTTGAACTTGTACATATGTATTACTGTGTGTTTTGCACTGTCTGTGTGTCTTTGTGTTTTGTCTGTGTTTCTGTCTTCCAGGTGCCTGGAACGTTGCCATGTTAACTGCACATCTTCTCCCATTTGCCATCACACCGTGTTTGTCCTATCTTTCATTCACTTTATCTGTCTGAAATTAGTTTGTACACCTGATCAGAACCCCCACCCCCCCATGATTTTTATTTTATTAATTTTTTTTAATCGTGAGCTTGAAGCTGGTGTTTTGCATGATTGTGTCCTGTTTTCTTTTAATAAACGCAGCTCATGTATGCACTGGATGCATGAGCTCGTCTGTTGTACGTCAAGACCAAATCATGGTTTAAAGATGGTCGGTTTGACTTATTAAACCATGCCAGTATGACAAAATGTGACTGACGTCCAGTGCAGAGGCTAGTATAAATCTGTTAGTGGTTCTATGCTCTTGTGGAAAAAGAGAAATCGACAGAATTGAATGAAGAACTGGGGTAAAGGGTTCATTCCTTTCTCACTCAGACTGGAGTCATAGATTCATTCAGCCTATGCGTGACTTGTTGTGTCAAGTGATTACACTGAGTGAAACGTCCCTATGAATATAATATGTAAACGTAGCCTAAGTCACTGGCACATCTGTAAGAAATCATCTGGTGCAGCTGCAGGGAGGTGTGGGGAATGGACAGAAATGTTGCTAGGATATCGTGGAGATTATTAAAATAAATAGAACACGTCAGAACAACTATGACTGTTAAATATAGACAGAGGCGCTGCTTGCTAACAGACAAGGAAGGCAACTGCTTGGCACCCCAGGCCAGTAGAGGGTCCGTGAGGGCTGACAAGCTTGCATTCGAATGCAACACAAACATGTGGATCTGCAAAGGACCAGAAATTAAACAGTCAGGATGGTAGGGGTTATGATTTGCAAAATATCTTATAGATTATGTACATCTTTGTTGGAGGCATAGTAGCTCATGCAGTTATGTGGCTTACGGGTGAAGATTTGTTTCCCCCCATGCAGGACTGAGTTCCAGCCCTGCCACAGCTATTTTAATCTTCTAAATGTTTTTAACTTATATTTATTTTTTCTTGCATCATTCATTCTTAGTGTTTATTGATCCACAAAGCTGAGCATCACGCTTGAATTTGAACTGATTTGTAGGATTGACGTATCCGCGGGCATGAAACACGAATAAGGTACGTGTCGACAAAAAGTAAACATCTGTAAACTAACACCACACGAAAAACCAGTTAAACCAGAACACCGGGAATCAGAGCAGGGACGTCACCAGTCGACTTGGTCTAGCAGGCTGAAAGAATTTGGAAGCTACAATATTTATGGTATGGAACCAGTCTTGATGTTGGACACTGGGCAAAGGCAGGGGTACACCCTGACCAGCTCACCAGACTATCGTAGCACACAAAACCATTCACATTCACACCTAGGGGCGATTTGGAACAACCAGTTAGCCTAATGCATGTCTTTGGATTGTGGGAGGAAACCAGAGTACCCAGAGGAAAGTACACGCAAGCACAGGGAGAACATGCAAAACCCCACACAGAAACGCCCGAGAAGGACCCGAGACTCAAAACCGGGACCTTACTGCTGTTTGGGGGACGTGCTAACCAGTACGCCTCTGATAAGCCCAGCCTCTGCCATTTCTAAAGTTTTACCTGTTTTATAGTAATGACTCAGAGGAAAAAAATCTGCTAACTCTGACAATATTTTCTCATGAAAGCTGTGTTTGCAACTTCTTTTACCAACATAATGGTAAAGAACGCTGGTTAGAGGGCCCCCTGTGAATTTTTACCTCGGACTGCAGCAGATTCCAGAATCACCAGTGGTCATTGAGAAATTATGGGCTCATTAAAAGGACATGTTGTAATCCAGAGTAAGACCACGGCACTCCATTGCTTTTAGTTTTGCGTTTATTCTGGGATGCCTCATGTCACTGGATAGACCACTTAGTGATGCTCTACTCTACTGGATGCCTTACTCTCTGTCCCTATGTCTCTTTGCGCCATGTCCTACCAGTGTGTCACATGACCTGCACAAAGCATGTGACATCATCACAGACACCTAGGAGAGGCAGACACTCAACCGCTAACAGTGGTGGTCAATCTGTCATGCTGGAGTCTAGAAATTTGAGGAATATCACATTAAAGAACTCCATGAATCCCAGAGAGCCCATATTGCCAGTATATATTGCCATATGTATGCCCAGATTGCTAGTGTCGCTGCCATTTACAAATAGGTCTTTTCAGCCACCGCAGGAAACTTAGAGGGAGAAACAAGATCTGTTGGATCCTGTTGAACGTACACACATCCTCACCTACACATTGACCCTACACACTGTGATGATGCGACAGAGAGGGGTGGTAGACACGGAGTCAAGCCCCTGTTGAACATTCATTATTTGTGCTGCTTGTCCTGTTTAAGGGTCTCAGTGAACCTCAAGCTAACTGTGTGGAAAATGCATGGTACACCCTGATCGTCTTGCCAGTCCATTACAAGGCCAGCACAGACACAAACAGCCATTCACACTCACACATAGGGGCAATCCAGACAAGCCATTTAGCCTGATGTGCACGTCTTTGGACCGTGAGTGGAACCCGGCGCACTTCGCAGATCACGGGTCCTCGAACCCAGGGACTTTTTACCATGACGAAAGTGCTCAGAATACCACAGTACCCAGAAAGTGTATTTTTAAGTCTGTTCTTTTCTGTTAACGTGTAAATAAAACAGACAGAAATTACTCTGTGATGTGCATAGATGGGGTCAAAAGCAGCTGGCGTTTGTCTTCATGGAAATAGTAGTGTAGCAATCTGGTGTATGCTTTGTTGAAACCAATCCACCCTACGAAGAAAGCGATACGGGAACTGGGACAGCACTTTAAATTTTAATGTAAATCAATGATGTAGGAAACAAAGCAGATTGATTTGTCATTCTGTGACTTGTGCACCAAAGCCTCGTAGGCTTGTGTTTAGTATAAGTACCGTTTCCTTCTCTCCAGTGCAAATGTTAAACAAGATCTTTGAGACTGTGCAATCCGGTTTTACTTGGTTCTACTTTAAATGTTGGGAATTTTAGTTTGAACCCGTCTTGTGGTAACGTAGTGAGCTAGATATTAATAATGTATAAAATGGGTAAATAATCTTTGTACGTAGCCTTAGGGTTGCAGACATGGGTGTGCATGGGTCTGTGTGTGTGTGGTTTATATTATTTACCCTTATGAGGCTCAGATGTCCCCCCAAGGATAGTAAAATTTGATTTATTTTTATATTTTTACCTTTTAGGACAATTTAAATTGGCTCCTGAAGCAAAGTGGTGTTTTTCCTTCTGATTTTGTTTAAATCGGAATTCAGTGTGTTAGGCTCTGCGGGTGGGATGTCCCAGGGTGGTAACGCATTTCTCTGTGACATCATCAAAGTGTGTATAGGTCATGTGTCTAAAATCGCTCTCTACTATACTGCACTATATAGTGAGTATGCCAGTTTATAGTGGTGTCTGATGTATAGTAAGAATATATATAAGATGTATCCCATGATGCAGGGTGAAAAGTAGTGTACAGCCGACAGTCACAGGGCCGGTGGTGTAGTGGTTAGGGTGCTGGGCTTCATGGGTTTGAATTCCCGTTAAACCCCCTCCGTGCTAAGACCCCTGGGCAAGGTTTTAACCACAAGTGTGCCTCTGTCCGCCCAGAAGTATACATGGGTACCAGTAAAAATGCTGGGAAGGTATCCTGTGATGGACTAGTGTCCCATTCAGTAGGAGTTGAACTCCTAGTCGTGTCACGCTACAGAAGCCCGGGATAAGCTCCAGTCTGATGATCCACTGGGCTTGGGTGAAAAAGCCCTGCAGACTTATTGTGTTCTTCCTTATGGCAGGAGGCGTGATAAAAATTCAGGAGTTAAAAAAAATGGAGTAAAACAAAATATGAATATTAAAGTCGTAGTGCAATAAATGAAACGATCCAAAGCCTCAAATTTGATTTAATAAAGGCAGTGGCAGGGGTTCCTGTGAATGATCCACCAGCTCGGTTGGTGTTGACCTGTCTCGTTTTAATTTGCTACGGCGTTAAGTGAATAGGGCTAGGTTTAGGGTTTTAACACTTTACTGTTGAGCTCAGTATATAGACCTCTGGATTTAACTCCCCACGTAGTGAATGAGTGGACTATATTGTACACAGGGAAAGAGGCAGAGGGACACACACCTTGGTGCAGCATTGCTAAGTGCTCTATCCCATTACATTGGACATCCTACAATAAGAAAAAAATAAGAGAGAGACAAAAGTTTCCTTCCTTTCATTACATGAAATACAGTTAGGCTTAAGTACAGGAATAGCATGAATTACTCTCTTTCTCACGCACTCATTTGCTGAACCACTCAATAATACCATTAGGTTTGCGGAGAGGCTGGCGCCTATCTCAGCGAACACTGGGCGAAGGCGGGATACACCCTGAACACACACACACACACACACACACACACACACCCAGGGGCAATTTGAAACAGCCAATTAGCCTAACGTGCATGTTCTTGGACTGTGGGAGGAAACTGGAGTACCCAGAGGAACACACGCACGGGGGGGGGAGAACATGTAAACTCCACACAGAGACGCCGGAGCCTGGGACTTGAACCCGGGGCCTTCTTACTGTGAGGCGGACGTGCTAAATACTCATCCACGTGCCACCAAGAATTAGCTTTAATAATTATTGTCAGTGGAGTGTCCTCACAAGCGTGGTTATGCGACATCGTGTGTGTGTGAGAGAGATACTGTAGCTCAGCACAACATTCCTATTTCAGCTCCTGTTTCAGACTTACAGGGAGAAAAAGCGCGCTGTCTCTTTAAATGCGCGTGCTTGTCAGCTGGGCGATAGGCGGGCGCAGTCTCTCTGGGAGCCAATCAGAAAAGCCGTGGTGCTCAATCTAGAATTTGATTGGCCGTTGTAGTGCCGTTCATCTATCGTGAGGAGAGAAAAAAAAACACCGTCCCGAGTTGAGTGTTGAGGTGGATTTTGTTGTTCCAGCGTCGGTGAAGCTGAGGGATTGGGTTGGAAGCGGCGGGGATGTGAGTGTCGAAAAGCGTCTCACCTTGAAAAAGACATGTTCTCCAGGAGGATGAAAGACGTGGAGCCGCTCAGTGCTAAGTATACATATGTACGTGGCAGTGGTGCTGTGTTGTCTGAGGTAAAAAGACGAGGCTTGTTTTGGTGCACGCGCCTGGCTGTGTTTACCTCAGGACACTTGAGATATATATTTATATATTTAATGCTGGTTGAAATGTATATATACCACTGTTTGTTTATATTTCTTTCTGATATGTGGTAATAAGTTAAACCCGGTGTTATTCATGTTTGTTGGTAGAAAAACGACTACAATTAAGCTCCTACATCTAAAGTTCACCTGGATATCCATCAGCACCAAACTGATTTGCACCTCTTTCCAGAGCCCTGAAAGTCTGTTTCCTCATCTTGGGGAAGCGCACCCGTTTTAGTGATTAAGTCATCAGTTTCTCCTCCATGGAGGAGTAATAAAATAGAAAGAGGGGGAAACAATACTTTTATAAGACCTGGATATAAGAAGGATGTTCTTAGAGAATTTCTGGAATGGAGGGAAGAAAGTATTCCTCCATTTTGGTGCTTCATCCTGTTCTATTTTATTCCAAAATAAATGCCCACACGAATGTATACGTCTCCCCCCCAAAGGTGTGTCCGGCTCTACCTCTGTGCTCTGTTAGAAGCAAACATGGTTCATCTGCGTGTTTTGGCCTCCGTCAAGGACGTCTGTGTTGGTTTGTTTGTCTCTGTTGGTTTATTAGTGAGCTCCTGTACGCTAAATATCTATAAACAGACTTGGGTGGTTGTTTTTGGACGGACGGCTCGTGCCCCGATTAACGCTCCATGACATGTTGGTGGTGATCTAGTTCATATCCCCACTGAATCATTTGCCGAAACCCTAAATCCTGCTTGCGGACTGGCTGGAACCCATCCTAACTGACACTGGGCGAAGGTGGGGTACCCCCTAAATGTCTTACCAGACCATCACAGGGCCAACACGTACACTCACACCTAGGGGCAATTTTGAACAACCAGTTAGCCTACCGTGCGTGTCATTGGACTGTGGGAAGGAAGCAGAGGAAACCCACGTAAGCACAGGGAGAACATGCGAATCCACACAGAAACGCCCGAGTCCGGGACTCAAACCCGGGACCTTCTGGCTGTGAGGCCACTGTGCATATTATGCATCCATTATGATTTTTTGTAAAGAGTCTTTAGCATCGTGTAAGAGGCTGATATGTATTTATTTTTTTGGAGGTGTGATATTACAGCAGGAGGGTGCTTTCGGTTATGCTATCAGCTTAGTGGAGTTTTATGTTTTCTGAGTGCATCTCGTTGGCTAAGTGTCCACCATTTAGAACTCCTAGTGGTGACTTCAACAATGGTCAGCCTCAGCTTGTGTGACACCTAAAATTCAAAGCAGCTCCTGCATTGTCGTCATTGTTAAAGCTGGCAGCTGTCGGTGAAAATGGCACTGAAAAAGCTTTATAGATCCTTGTATTCTGTACCTGTTTAAATCTGATCCATGAAGCACAAATTTTTCATGAGTCCTCTGGTCTTTAACTGCCAGTCAGCGTTAATGGTGTTTAATTAATTTTTTTTGTCATGTTATACTGTTGTGTTTCTGTTTAGTCTGATTACATTTTTGTAGCGTAATGCAGCGTAATGACCTGTGATGAATGCAGCTATTGTTACCTTCATTATCATCTTCTTTATGCCTGTATAACCTGAACATTTGTACTCTTCCACACACATACACACGAGGAATAAATGCATGTCTGTCTATAAACTGTTAATGTCTAGACGTTCAGACTTGTTCAGGTATGTAGTGTCATTAAGGAAAGAAGCTTTCAGGATAACTATGTTGTGCGCAGCCGATAACCCTTCAGGTCTGGAGGGGAAAAAACCCACACTGATTGATTTATATGAAGTACAACGAGCACTGTTCAGTCTGTGTTTATCCTGCTGTTTGTGTACATATTGGGAGGGAAGGACAGGGTTGTCTCAGTCAGTCATATAATAACCGATCTGTATGGATCTGCTACCTAGTAATCCTGTAATCCACATTTGAATAATGAGGATATTTTACTATGTAGTGAGTAGTATTATAAAGCATGTTATTGTGATGTACTTAAACAAGGCAAGTATTGTACGTTTGAACTTTTCATAACAACCCAAAGAGTTTCCTGTCTCCTGGGATACAGTAGTACTCCGACATGCACCAGTAATGTATTATGCTGTAATACTGTGAGTCAGTATTCAATATAGTACCTTTAAGTCTGTACCTGGTAGTAAGCTGTTCAGAAAAAAGTGGCACTCTCACTATTATACCTCCTTAATGCACAATGTGAGGTCTGTTATTTTGCTAATTGTTAAAATAACCTTGGTGTTATAGGAGTGCTTGAGTTTTATTAGCCAGGATATTCTTTGCAGCAAATGATCATTTACTATTAACTTGTTTAAACACAAACAAATCAAAATAAATTAGGAAACTGAAGAAAAAGATGTGATTTGAACACTGAAGTCTGCTCTTTATAAAAGCCCGGTCTCACATTGCTGGAAGGACTGATGGTGGGGGGTTTGTTTGTTTGGGTTTTTTTTTTTTGTTTTTTTGCATTTCAGCGGTCAACCGGCATTATACCAGTACAGTTATATAGCAGTATCGGCATTATACCAGTACAGTAATATTGCAGTACCAGCATTATACCAGTACAGTAATGTAGCAGGTGTTCCAGGTACTACCATACTTGAGGCTCGTGTGCTACCTTGTAATATGTGAGGGGGCGTAGCCGCTATTCCTGTAAAGTTTGGTTGTGTTAAAATTTGTCATGGGTCAAGTGCCAAATCAATTTTCTTTTTTTTTCTTCTTACTGGTATATAATGTGGGGGGATTAGTTGTCAGTATGTCTGTTTGTTCGTCTGTAATCGTTTTAATTCCGGCATCATTTAGAAATCTGACTGCACGGACAGTTGACCCCAACCCGGTAAAAAATTTTTGTAGTGTCTAAAACTGACCCCTTCTGTAGAATTCTGGCCCCCACCAAGGATGTTTGAGTAATTAGAAGGAAATATAAACTAAATGTGTTAAATATTTGTCTTAGTTCTTTAAGGAGAGGTAGGGTTCCCTTTTGATATTTTGGGATTTCTTCAATTCATATTTTTTGTAATCTCCTGATGACTTTCTTTTCCCTCCCACATCCAACAATTGTCTTTTTCCTCCGCCCATATTTGCGAGCCACTGCCTCCACAATCTTCTGAAATGACCATGGTAGTCCCAGCCACAGTTCTCACGTATCGACTGGCCGTGTAACACCTTAGCTTTAGTTTTCATTAGTGCTGTTAAAACCCTGTAACAAAATATATGCTGTTAGCTCTGATAGAAAAATAAAACTTTATTTTTTGGCTTAGTTTGTGATTAAAAGTGAGTCATTCTTTTGAAATAAATCTCTGCAATGGGCAATTGCTGATGGGTCCTGCTGGTTTACACCATTTCTGCCCAGCTTAAATTCGCCGGTCCTCACATTTCTTCACCTGATAGCCAATCTGTGAATATTTGTTGAGCCATCTGAGGCTGTATATTTGTACCTTTTTGTTGTACATGCACATGACGAGGAGAAAATTAACATTTAAAAGATAAGCTATGTGTGTTATGTAGTGTGGTTTTGTTTTTCCTTTGTACTCAAATAACTTATGAACAGGCTTCCACCTTGCCTTTGAGTGGTTTGTGGCTGTTCTTTAGGTGGTGATGAGCCATAATTACTCTGTTAGATTCTTTTCCTTTGTGAAATTCTCGTTATTTTCTGCATGAATTCAATCAAAAACAGCACTTCTTGCCACTCACGCATCTTGTTTGGGTGGCTTTGGAAAGCCACAGTGTAGCATCTGTCTCTGCTCCGTTAACAAAGTTAATTTTAGCGATGCGCTAACTATCCACCATACCAAAGGTAGCCTGGCAACTAATGCAGCTAATAAAACAATTAAATCAAGCAGAATACAAACCACCAGTTTTTTTTCCCCTTATTTTATTTTTTTTCCTTTGTGCTAGACCTGGCCTGGCCAACCCGCGGCTCGCGAGCCTCATGCGGCTCTTTAACTAGTTTCATGCGGCTCTTCAGGAGCTGTCA